>JANHGL010023260.1:84560-110793 GCA_024611195.1 Ceyx melanurus | reverse complement strand
AACAGTCGAAAGATGTTTTGACTAGGGGTGTTGTGGCACCCCAGCCAATCACCCCGGGGGGGGGTGGGGGGGGGTGGCTGATTTCTTGTCCAATTACCTTGAGGTTAAAAGGGTATAAAAAGAGCTGTAAATTAATAAATAGAGAGATCTTGGAATCTTGGTGAAGAAAATCATCTCTGCTTCGCTCTTTCTCCTCCTCTGGCAACTGGCAGATAAATGACAGATGTGATTCATCTAGAAGGGAGGAAAAGGATCATAAAAGGGAAATCCCTTCTATTACATTAGCAGTGCTTGAGGTCATGCTTGAGTTCAGCAATTTTGTCTTCCAAGGAGCAATTTCATTGCTTCTTTTCCTGGTGGAGAAATTATGAGAAAGGCTTGTTGGTGTACAGGAGAAGAGGAAAATCACTTAAAACTCTCTCCAACAGAAATCTGGTGTTTACTACTGAATCAAGTAGTGATAGTAAAAAAAAAAAATAATAAAAAAAAATACTGAGACTCATTCCTGCCATTGAGATAGCAAGAGCTGAACTGGATTTGTAAAATTTACATTATACTAATCTGAGTAAGAGAAAATCTAGATTCCCATGTGGAGACTTTTATCTGTGTATTGTGGCAAGGGACTGTACTGGAAGTATGGGTTATTATTTATGTCTGGTTTTCTTCTGTTTTTTCTTTTTTTATTTTTTTTTTTTTTAATATCTGTGATAGAAATGTCAGAAGTAAAGGGCTGGAATTGCTGTGGGTTCCAAAGAAGTTGAAAATTCAAATCTTGTTTTAGCCACTTTTTTTGAGATGGAAGTTAAACATTAAGGATAATATCCCATTAAGGCTGGTGAAACATTGCAATAAAGGACCTATGGAAGCAAATACTGGACATTTTTAAGAACAGATTGTATCAGCTAGAAGAGGGTTAAGTATGGCCTTAACCATATTTAAGTTCAGCCTTCCCCCTTGGCGTGGAGGTACCAGGCAAACAGACATCTCAGAGTGCCTTTCCAATGCTGTTTTATGAGACCCTGTGAAATGTGTGAAAAGGTTGCAGTGGTGATGATAATATCTTTCTAACTTGATATTTATCTGTCGTACATTCCCCTGATATGTGTACATGCTGCATCAAGCCTCAAGGCCTTGAAGAACTGCAGAGACATATATAACTATGTACAGTTACATTTGAGGTAGCAGCACAGCATAGCATCACTGACTATCTGCAATGCACAATACAGACAATTGTATCCAGTAGGATGGCAGCACAGCCCTCAAATGTACACATGTAATAGAGAAGCAGAACAAAGAAGCCTAAATCTTAAGATGACAGAGGTAGCTGAATGCAAACAACAGGAATAAAGACTGTGGTCTGATATCTACAGAGTACAGAGTGGATGATTTTCACAAATTCCCCATTAATTTCTCCCTTTGACATGCTTAAAAATAGCTTTTCAGCTGTTCTTCATGAGCCCTCTGAATCTTTGTGCTTTCCTATTCTTATGGGTACGGTGCCAGGCTACTGTACAACATCCTGAGAAGAGTATAATCTGATTCATTCCATTGTGATGGAAAAGGAAATAGAGTGATAAACTTCAGGATTTTCATGTGATGCTTCAAGATCACCAATTCTAGGGATAGTATCTCAGCATCTGTGTGGCTGTCTGGGTATTCTTTGACATGGCCACTCTTACCTAGCTCCTGCAAGTACACTCAGCCTGGACTTGTCTGTCCTTTAAAAGTCATCCATCAGAAATAGCAGTTATTAGGTATTCCTGTCATGGACCAGGACCTTAACCTAAGCATGTATCATTCCAGGAGCCCTTATGACTCTACATTTCTGTCTGCAGGTACATTACATTGACTGTGGGAGCAGGTATCTATAAAGTCAATCTCTGTTCTCTTTCTATGGTACATTGAATCCCTAGAGATGCAGGGAGGAAGTAATCTCTGCACCCGCTGCCTTTGTGGTAGATTCTTGTGGAGATTGCAGGAGGATCTTTTCTGCCCCCTTGGCTGCTTGGCATGTATACCATAATTGAGCATTAATAAAATCAGGATTATCTTTGACCTCATGTTCTATAGAGATACTAGTTCCTTTATTGATAGGAGAGATGGCATCAGAATGGGAAGAATTTACAACAGGCCAAAGTAGCACAGTGCTGTTACTTCAAAGTTCAAAGTGCAGGTTGCAAACTCAGTTGAAACTTCTTGTTACAGGAGCTATCCAGGGCAGAGAGAGCAACTCCTAATGAAGTCCTGCATGATTCTAATGAAGCTCCATAGCAGTTTGCTTACTTCCACTGAACTGTGCATAAAACCCCCACGATGCTGTTGTAGTGTATAGTTACTTTAGTATCTGAATTGCTCATCAAAGGTAAATCCCCTAATTGAACATTCACTGTTGCATGATCATTTTTGCAGATTAGAGGCACCTACACACACTTACCCATTTCTTGCCTTAGTGCAATACTCAGCATATCCGCTTGATGTTAAGCCCCCGCTCTTATTGTTCAGACAAAGGTGATACAGCATCTCTCAAGAATGAAATTAGAGCATGTGTTTGTCTTACATCTTAATTATAAGCAGAATCAGGTAAATCAGTTTTGTGAAGTACTGAGAATCACTGGTGTTAAAACCCAGTTTCCTGGTTTTGCCATGTTTCTAAAGCCACAAATTTTTTTTGGATGAAGTGTCTGATACTGGTCTCCACAGTGCATTTGGAGGCAGGGATAAGAAAGAGGGAAGGCCTGACTTAAAATAGCTCATTATTTTCTGCAGAAAAGTCTAGAGAAAAAAATAACTAATTTTGTCTGATTGGAAAATTCCACTTTTTCATTGAATTGCTCTGATGACCCAATTTTTTTTAACAGAAACCTGATGTATATCAACAGAAAGTCTTATGTATCAGGCACGTGCTATTTGTAATTTAAAGAAATGTCGGTCCAAACCTTGGTAGTCAACTTCTATTTGCACTTGTGGGTAAAGACCTTTAAAAGTAAAACTACGGGTGGTTCTGTAATAAGTGACCACATGCAAATTCCTCTTAGCTTCTCATGGTGGCAATACCACTGTGCCTTCCTCTGTCCTGGCTGGAGCTGTGACTCTGGACCACATCCTACAGAGCTCACCCTGGAGCTCATCCGAAGCTCATGGCTTGGCCATGCTGCTTTCAGTGAATAGCGTATTTGCCTGCCTTCTAAGAAATGTGCTATGACTGACCTGAAGAGAATCAGATCAAATACTTGCACCTGGAAAATATTTCAGGGTGAACACAAGTGAAAGTGTCAATTCCCCCTGTTGCCCAGTGGTTTGGTGGTGGTCGCATGTACAGAATGTGGTCGGCACAGTTTTATTTCTGCCACAGAATACTAGATGAAGACAGAAACAAGTCTAGATTTTCTCCTTGGTGAAGCGAGGAAATCACCAAGCTGTGCTGAAGCACAGAGTATGCAAGACGAGGCTTTCAGTCCCTCTTGCTCAAACTGTGGCACTTACAGAATTATTTATTTTCTGGGTAGAACACACCAAGGAGCTAGGTTAGTCTCATCAGAGACTAACAAAGGGGCATCTTACTGAGGTTATTCCAATTAATAGTTAAATATTTCTAAATAGAGTAGGGGCATCTCAACATGCAAAGTTGGGAGCACCTTACCCTGGACTGTACCATCTGGTGATATTAGCTGTGGAAGAAGGCTGAGTATCCTCATGTACCAAAATGTTAACCAAATGCTCCTTAGTTAAAAGGCAAGGAGTTATAGCACTGACTCCTTCATTTTGTGCCCTTTGGTTTTATGTTTCCAATGCCGTAAGTAGAAATGAAAGATTTTCTAATGAAAATAAATCTACATTAATATAATTGTTCAGATTAATAAAAGGAACAGAAAAAATTGCATTTTCCTCCATATCGAACCACTTTATTTGTTTTTTCAGTTCTGTTCTTCAACTAAACCAAACCAGTTTTATACAGAGCTGGAGTAAGTTTCCACCCTGCAGTTGTGTGTTCCCCACAGTGTTACAGAGAGTATGCCATCCCCTCATGAATCCAGCATTGCCCACAGGGTGCAATTACACAGGATGATCCAGAGCAGATTTGCTGCAACTCAGACCTGTAAGGGCAAGACTAGACTTCCTCCAATTCCTGTCCCCCTGCCTAGTCCAAATCAAGTTTTGGTGCTAAAGTAAATGAAACAAGGGAACTTGTCCCTATCTCATGCTTTTAGTAGCATTTGTCTTGCCAGCAGGCATTGTAGAAAGGTCTATCTGTGACTTGAGGAGCATGTGGTGTTACATGAGTGGCAGCTGAGACTTGGCGGTGATTTCTGGTAACTAAAGTTGAAGAAGACTTGAGTTTTTGAATGAGTTTCAGAGCTGTGGAGACAGGGGCCACAGAACAGTTTCTGTGGGAAATGGGAAACTGGGAGATGAGAAGCTGTGTAAAGGAGGTGATTCACTTAGTCAATTTGTTCATCAATGGTATTAATAAGAGAAAGCAACTGGGACTGGTGAAATTGGTGATGGAAGAAGTACCAACTCTTATTAAGAGCTAAAATACGGGATGAGAAAAGGAAATAACTGGAGAAAAAAAAAAGATGAGTAAATGAAGGAACTGAACACAACAGGGACAGGAGGAGCCTGGGGAAAATGCTACTATGTGGAGTAAAAAAACCAACAGAGAACAGGGAAGGTGAAGGCCATCACCAAAATGTCCAATATTATGAATTTTGAAGAAATGAAGGCTTAGCCAGAATGGCTAGAAAATATGCTGGAACTTGGTAAAGCAAGGAGATGAGAACTTGATGGTGAAGCTTAAGGAATGAAGTCTGAAAGCTGAAAAAAACAAAATTAGAGGGATAAGAAACAGGAGAAGCCTGCACAGGAAAGAGTGAGGAATAAAAAGGAGAAAATGTGAGGCAGTGGGCAGACATGTGTGCCCTTCCACACAATCTGTGCTTGAGCATGGACTGGTGTTCAAACTCTTTGAGTTTTGCCATTTTTACATGAAGGATTATACATTACCTTTGTCCCACATTTCTTACTGCTCCCCCTGAGATTAAAGAACATTTAAGTCACTAAGTGTGATACATGAGAAGGCCCAATTCCTTCACATTTATGCTGGGGGAGTCAGGGATGCGAGACAGAGTGAAGAGGACATTCCCTGTGTGTCCAGGGCCTCTCCACTCTGCTTTCTGTCTTGTTCTGAAGCTGTGTGCTGAAGGAAGGGGTTTCACAGAGAGCATGCACAGCCATGTGGTGAAGGCAGTTGCAGGCTGGCCCAGGAAACTCTTACTTTATCCTCTGCCACAAAATTTCTGTGCAGTGCTGGGCAAATTGTTGAAACTTACCTTGTCAGAGGTACTGACTGACTGGGTGCTCCTTGTATTACGCATGTGTGGGTGGAGATTCCAGGTCTGACATGAAGGAGTGAAGAGCTCTTACAGCTGTAGCTGAGGTAATGCATACTGTGCTTTGGAGACAGAGAGTATTAAATAAACTGAGAAATCAGATCCCATGCAGTATGTAGAAGTAATGGACACTTTTGATCTTAATCACTTCATGCTTCAGTTCCCTGTGTGTAAAATGTGGATTGTATCACCCCCTCATGTTACAGGGTTTATGAACAAACATTAGCTAACTTTCAAAGATACTCAGATGCTTTAGTGATGAGGCAAGAGCAAGCCTCTGAGTAATTTTATTTTCAGAGCCATTTTTGAGTAGTAGGTTAAGTGTGAGCCTAAGCCCTGAGAAAAGGAAAGGACATGAAAGCCCAAAGAGCTGCTCACCAAATGACTAGCTTTACAGCCTATGCATGTAGAGAGATGTCAGTGAGGTGGAAAAAGTTATTGTGAGATCATGCAAGGGTTGTCTTCTAAGGCACAGAGCAATTAATGCTGCAAAGGTCACTTAAATTCTGGGATTTCCTACCCTGAAAGTTTGACACAGGTCTGCAGTTTACCTTGGAGTCCAGCAGTTGACTTATCGTTTAACATAACTAGGGGCAGGTCTGGGATGAGTAATTATTTGAGAACACTGCGCATATTAGAGAAGAAATCTAGGCCTGACATTGAAAGAAACCTTAATGAATCTTAATTTTACAAAAATCCCTGAGGTCTAGGTTTGCCTGATTTGATGGATTCAAAAGAACTTCTGGTATCAACATCTCAAAACCAGAAACAAGGATGAAGGGTCTGGCTTTGGAATTAAAGGCAGTTTCCTAGAACTGGTCGTTCACCTTTACCTTAATGAGCAAAGGGGTACTCCTTTCCATTGCACTGAGAGTATGTGGAATCCCCTCTAATAACTGATAATGAAACTGTAACTGAGACTTCTAAAATCACACATTTGGTGGTTTATTTTTCAAAAATTTCTCTGAGTCACAGGAATCAGTGGGGCTATTTTGGAGTGTAGGGGGAAAAATAACCCTTCTACAATGTAGGTCACTAATTATAAAAAAAGTCGTAGAGAAAAAATAAAAGCCCCAAATCAAAGATATGTGCTTACTATAGTTGCTATTTTGAATATAAAAGAAATTAATTTCTGAGAAAAAAGAACCCACAACTTTGTTTTCTTCTCTATCATGAAAATAAGATGAATGAAATTTATTCCAAATTTTGTTACAGCCTGTAGATTCAGAACAATGAGTCTGACACCATGTTGGGACATTTATTGGTAACATTTTCAAACAGATTACACAGCTTTCCTGGTGGTTATCTTCATTACTGTCTTTTCTTGCTCTCAGACATGAGTTTTCTGGTTTACATACTCTGTGTTCATAGCAGGAAGGGCAGTGTCTTGGTGTCTTGCCTTTTTTTTTTTTTTTTTTTTCCACAATCTTCAGTGACTGGAAGTCAAAGCTAGGCAAGTTCAAATGAGAAGTTAGATGCTCATAGATAAATTAAGGTCAATCATTGGAAGAAATGCAACATGGAGCCAAGATATCTTGAATGTCAAATCAAAACAGGACAGCTCTCCAGGTGATAAGCACCAGTCAAACACCACTTAATACAATTATGTTCAGTGAAGAGAGAGACTTGTAATAATGGGATTGACAAACAATTAGATTACCTCTCTTCACCTGTGACTCTCTGAGGCTGTAGGTGATCACATTGCTGAAGAACATATAAACCTTCCACTATTTCGATAAACAGGTCTCTATTTATATACCATCTTCTTTGGGCAAAAAGGGCTAGAATATATTTTCAGAAATTGATAAATGTATGGTTTGGAAGTCCAAGTCCCACCTTCAGAAATGGTTTTTGTCTCAGCTGTGTGAAAAGTCCAGATTATTGCTAATATGAGCTGGCAAATTTGTTCTTGTGGCCAACCAGCAGCATCCTTGGCTGCATCAGGAGGAGTGTCACCAGCATATGGAGGGAGGTGAACAGCACTGGAGAAACACCTGAAGTGTCAGTTCCAGTTCTGAGCTCCCCAGTACAAGTGAAGCATGGTCATACTAGAGAGAGAGCAGTAAAAGGCCACAAAGATGATGAAGGGACTGGAGCATCTCATATGAGGAGATGGTGTACAGTGGTAGGGTGAGAGGCATTGGTCACGAACTGAAACAGAGGAAACTCCACTTAAACATAAGAACATCTTCTTTGCTATGAGATTTGTCAAATGCTAGAGGATGCCGCCCAGAGAGACTGTTGAGTTTCTACCCATGGAGCTGTTCAGAACCCAGCTATACACAGTGCTGAGCACCCTGCTCAAGCAGTCTTCCCTCTGAACTGAATGACCTCCACCAGATCATCTCCAAAGGTTCCTTCCCACCTCAGTGACTCTGGGACTCCATGAGCATGTTAAACAGGCATATTCAGTAAAACCCTTCAGCCTGTAGGGTTTATTTATCTGGATAAACCTTGATTTATGTTGATCATACACAAATATCACTCTCTATACTCATCTTACTGGATGTGGGTGCTGATAAATAAGTACATTATCTTATACTAAAATATTATGGGTATTCATTGGGCAGTGTGTACTAATACACAAATAAACACACATATATAAATAAATATATGCAAAATATAGTTTCTTGTCAATGCAACTTGCTGCAATCCAGTTACAGCTAGATACCTGAACAGTTACTGGCACAACTGTGTTGGCAGAAAATATTGTATTTATAACAATTTTAAAAAAAACAACAACAACAACAAAAAAAAGAGTGTACTGAAGTCACAAGAATTTATGTAAAAAATTCTGGCATAAGTTCCCAAACCACACAGGTATTTTTGAACCATTCCATCTTCATATGCACGTAGTATTACATCTAAGGACAAGCAGCCATCTCCTTCCAGAGGAGACACATTTATACATCTGTGAAGGTGCTCTATTATTCTACACCACAGGAAAAGAGATATTACATTGATGGATGTTGTCTCTTTCTTGGTAAACTATGTCTGAAGCAAGAATTCTACTATACGAGTGAAAAATCACACCTCAAAAAATGTTTACACTTAGAAGTGAAGTTGGGGGTATTTTTTGCTTTTTTTTTTTTTTTTTTTAAGTTTGCTGAGTATGTGAGAGGTCTGCTGAAGTGTGGATATTTCAAATACATCTTGAAACTGGATTAGTTGAGGTGGAGTAGATCTCTGTGTGTAGACACTGGATAGAAAGTCTTTTTACCAACATACACAGTCTCTTAAACACATGTAGAGTGAAACATCATCCTGTTAACACACTCAAAAAAGAGGAAGTGCAGCTCTTCTGTGTAGGGACTATAACCACAAAGCAGTTATGGGTCATAAAGCTGTGCTCATTTTCAAGAAAATCAAAATGGCCAAATAAGATAATAAACAATTTTGTACAGCTATGAATGAGGCATACACGGAAATAGAAATACCCTCCTTAGGAAGGTATATGGAAGCATCCTTTTTAACATAATGTAACTAGCATTTATTTTTTAAGCAGCTTCCTTTAAGCCACTCAGACCTTCAAAGACTACCGTTTACTTTGGGGTGTCTTATTTTTTGTGTACTGGACACCTAAAAGCAACTCAAGGAAGGACACCCATGCAGCTATGTAGAAGAACCTGGTCTGTTTAAATATCCCTCAGAAAGACACCACCAAAGAAAGGCAAGAGAGGTCACACAATATGCTTCTGTGTGTGTATCAGCAGCATTACACCTGGGTTGTTAAGCACTGAGCTAGCTCTATGGTTTTCGAACACAAGTGTTTAACGTGGCTACAGACCTCTGACATTTTCCTGCCTATCAGTCACGACAGAGGGAGTTCCACCTTGTAAGGGTTGCCTCTCGCCAGTAGTACAAGGCTGACATGGCTGGAGGGAGAATATGCATGATCCTCCTGCCATCATTTTATCAGTGGGGGAGAGGCTGTTACTGTTACACGCTGTTAAGTGGCTTGAAAAGCTGCACAGTAAGTCAGGTGAGTGATGCTGCATCATGGTAATATGTGCTCACCTGCAGAGTTTCTGTCATCGTGGTTTTAAGCAACACTTGGGTTTTTTTCTCCTAGCAGGTGCATGCTTACAGAATTGAAAGAGTTAAGTATGCGATGCTGATCTAAGACAGAAGATCAAACCATTTTCATCCTTTCCTATTGTTTTCCTTCATTTCCACAGCATATTGGAATGAAAACCCATCTATTACTTTCTTTGCAAACAACAAATCTGCTGCTACAGACCTTAAATCTCTCTTAATCTCATCTATTCTTTTAATACCTGTCAGTGACCACAACAGATCAGCTGTTGCTTAGGGACAGCTGTTGACATCCAACTCATTTTATTCACCTTAGTTACATGATCAGTATCACCCCAAAAGGCATTTATTTGGTTCACTTGCTGGCATGCCTACTTCAAGAGGTGACAGGCTGAAGACATTAGTTCATTTTGTTTCTGTCTTCTGCTATGTGTTCAGTGAAAAAGCCCTTCCTTGATGTGCTGGTCTTGAGTAAAACTGTGTGCTACAGATAGGTTCATGTGTGAATGAAAAGCTACTATATTCTTAGAAATGGATGGGCACTGGAAGTGGTGAGTGCGGCTGAGAGTTACCTCGGCCTACTTCATGTAGCAGGTGTGGGAGGATACCCCCACACTTGTTAACATTTATATAGGTATAGACTAATTTAGCATCACTTGACTACTTTTTTTAAAGGAAGAAATAATTTTTCTTTTTTTTTTTCTTTTTTTTTTTTCTTGCAAAGGGGAATGCCAGACTTGACTAACAAAGGCAAGAGCAGACTAAATGTTTCCTTAACAGGAAGCCACTAGCTCTCTGCTTAGCAAATGGGGAGGGAAAGCCATTAAAACTGTTCAAACTTTCTTATGCAAATTTTGTTACACACAAGTTAAGGTTTGGGGAGAATGTCCCAGGCTAACCCTATTTAAATGGAAATTGAGCTCCTCAGTCCCTTCCAAAAGGTGGCTGTGGTGTCTCAGTCATTATAAATGCACAGTACACAAAACTCCATGCAGTACCCCACAGAAATCTAAAGGTGAGGGGGCTTTTAGGTCACCCCGGGTGTTCTTCCACAGTTTCCATCTGATATGGTTTTGGCTGAGGATAACATCTTTTCTAAGAAAAGCATTTGAAAAGCTTTGAAGCAACAATAGAGCACGGACAGGCTAAGTAATGCAGTCCCCCTAGAGAACATGACAATTTCTCATATGAAGGGATTTTCTACAGTTGTAACCATAAAATTAGTGTGTAAGTGGCCCAATGAAACATCTGCATATACAATTGCCATTATTAGAAAACATTCCAGAGTGCTGTCAGAGATCAAGGATGTTTTCTACCTGCTCTTTCCACATAAATCAAGGAGAAAACTTTATCTCCAGACTATTCTGCCTTGGACTTGGAACTTTTGTACATTCTTTGTGACATAATCACATCACATTGCATAAAGATAATCACATGTGCAGGGACTGAAGCCTTCATCAGTGGCAAGATACTATCAGATGGTAAAGTAGAAAGAGTGATGAGAGATGGGTTGTTGTTTACAAGTTGTCTTCTACATCTGCCATGCTAAAAAGGAGCCTTATGGATGTGAAACAATTCAGGTGAATTAAGAGCCACCACAGCTGCTTTAGGGTCTTCCTAGAAAAAAAGCATCAGTACCAAGCTCTCTTTCCTGCACCTCTGCCTTTTTCTTACTGAGAGGCACAGAAAATGGTTGTGTCAGTTTCCACTGGACTTTGTGGGACAGTCTCCAGAGGTACACATATCTTCACTGGTGTTTGTGTGAGGTTGCCTTAAAACTGCACTATCTGGATCATACATCCCAGAGGTGAAGATCATTGTATGACTGGCCCCATAGCTGTCAGAGAGACCAGCCTGAGGTTCTGCTTTTATATCATCTGCCATCTAATGGTCCTAAGGACAGGATACCACAGCTGAGCATCAGGGCAGCAGCAGCATGTCACCTTGTTTCATGTTCCAACCCACTACTGTTCAGGAAAGCAGGTGGTAGCTTATACTACCAGGGGATGTATTTGCATTTGAGTGAGCTACTTGTGGCTGAGGTATCCGCCTGGTCAAAACAGCCACGAAGCCCCAGGAGGGTGTTGATGTGTGAGATAATGTTTCAGGGCAAGAAGTGCAGTCTGTCCCTTGAACTCTGTGCACTTTTTCTCACCACAATCCCTTCATTGACCAAAGGGACACTTTTATTATGGTGACACGGCCATTCACCTTCATGAGCACTCTCTGCTGACTAACCAGTTCTTGGTATACAAAACATGGGTTGTATTATTACTTCTGCTATGGCTGCTCTCCTTTGTGAAGTGTGTTGAGCAATGTGGAAGTGGTGCAGAAGGGAGAGGACTTGTGAGAGGTCAAAACGCAACACTGACCTGCTGCAGCCAGCAGCATGCTACTGTGCTATGGGCACATAGTGACAACTGTAATCCTGGCCAGATAAGGAGAGAGATGGTCAGAGTTATGTAGATACCCTCACTTTGCTCATCTTCTTAAGGAAACAACCACTTCTATTCATGTGGCTGATGTCTGAGAGAAGTGATCATTCTCTGGAGAACTGAAAGTGCTTTTTCGAACACTGGAGAATTATATTCCCTAACAGAAAATCACAGCACTTGTTACTGAGAAATAACCCTGGATAATCTGATTATGTCTACCTGTCCACAGCTTTAGGTTGTCATGTGGCCATGCATCAGCATAAAAAGCACTCTGGGACATTTGGAGGGTGGGAGATGGTGAAGGAAATTCCCAGGTGCTGCAGACAGGAATGTTTCAGTGATAGAAGCAATTATTCAGGAGGCACCATTATTTTCTCTGAGTCATTGCTGATCCTTTACCACTGCCTGGTGTTAGAGAAAGTGTGTTCCTGCGTAAGTTACTCTTTCTCATTATATTTAAAACTGAGGTTTTGACACTTTTTAGTATCTGCAAAGGCTACAGCACTTTTTGCAGTAGCAGGTTGAGGTGGGTTTTACTGGGTTATGAGGGACCAGGTAAGAAGTCCTCACTCAGAGGTGGTCTGTCCTAACCCTGCCCTGAAGCAGGACCCCACACACATCTCAGCTGATCGTAACAGATTGTCATGGTTTGAGCTAGAACAGGACTAATTCTCTGTTCAATTATTTTACTTTTCAGCTCAGTCTCTTCTAAGTAACTGCACCATCTGAAGTTAATAGTAGATTTTTAAACTTCATGTTTATTGTTACTACCAAGGATTCTGCAGTATGCAGAAAGGTTCTCACTTATAATTGCTACTATGCAGACCAGGGTCACTGCTGGATCTTGTGTAACACACTTTGGGGTGCAAAAAGTAAAAGGCCACACCTGGAGGAAGAAGTGGACAGGACATGTGACCCTAAACTGTGACCCTAAACTGACCATCCCACATATGTCATATTTGATAAAAAGCTGAGGGATCATGAGGTTCAAACTCTATTCTTCAATGACTGACATCTAAGGTGGACTCTGCCTGTTCTGCCTTTGATCCAAATCCATGTGTTCCTGCATCCAGTTCCTGAATCCAGTTCTCTTCTTCTACTGAGTACAGTCCAGGATTTCCTCAGTGCCTGCCCACAGCATCAAT
Source organism: Ceyx melanurus (assembly GCA_024611195.1). Classification (NCBI taxonomy): domain Eukaryota; kingdom Metazoa; phylum Chordata; class Aves; order Coraciiformes; family Alcedinidae; genus Ceyx; species Ceyx melanurus. Next base: position 97,788 of record JANHGL010023260.1, on the reverse strand, counting down.
GGTGAAGGTGATGTCACCATTACCATTATGGCAGTTTAGTTTGATATTTATTTTGTATATATTCATATATATTAAATTTCATTGTTAGTATTTTCATTAATGCTGTTTCAGTTTTCTTTCCAAAGCTATAAGTCTCTCTCCCTTACTGTCCTACTCTTCCCCTTTGGGAAGGGAGAGGGATTAATAGAAAGTGTCTGTCATTCATCTGATGACCAGCCCAGATTTAGCCCTTTACACAGACACCCCTATTACCTGTTCTTAAACACTTGCAATGATAGGAGTTTCACACTCACTCTCAACAGTCTAGTACAGCATCTCCTTAGCTTTACTGTCTGAAGGTGTCTCCTCATGTTTACTTTACAGGTCCCTAATTTGGGCACTCTACAATTGGAACCAAGTAGTAGAAATGTCATTTGGCACTAAACACTTCCACTATGTAAAGTGAAGAATTCTTTTTCCCATTTAATAAATGTGGGGAAATTAGGTATTTATAGTAGAAATGCTTAACTTCAGACTTCGCTTTCCATCTTTGTAGTGAAAAGCCAACCTAGAGAACCCAAAACTTCAGGCTGGATGTCCTAGGTGCCTCTATGCCCCTGATCTGCAGTTAGGGTACTGCAGTGTCAGTACCAAACTTTAAACACAATGTCACAGGCACATGCTGTCACTGATGATGTCCCTAACCCTGGCTGGCAGAGGGTGGTTTGGTCAGCAGGGTTGTGAGCCCCAGCACTGCTTTGCTTTGGCATTTCAAACACCTGCAGTAAAGATGGAGGCCATTGAGATGGAGGTGGGTTAGAGCATATGCAGGTGACTGAGTCACTCTGTGGGCGGTGGGTGGGTAAGTTCCATTTGGTGACTTTGTCCTCATTCATTCATACCCGACCATCATCTTGTCATGCCCTGAGTGATGAGAACCACAGAAATCTGCCATATTTCTTATTTTCATTGTGTGCCAAACAAGTAATTATTCATGGACATCAGTGGTTTCATGTAACTTGGGTGGTGGTGTTCAGCAGGCACATTGAATAGGTGATCATGGTGGGGGCTGATATCAGGCAGGTTTTGGGGCATGGCCAAGGCAGCACAGTGAGATAAGGAGTGGTGTGAGGAAATCCAGGAAAGCACATTCTGGCTGCAGTGATGACAGACTTGGCTTTCCAAAGAAGCAAACACAAATGGGATTATCTCTTTTTAAACCCTTCAGAGAACATTAAATCAGGACCTATACTTCCTTCTGTCCCAAAGACTTATCTTTCATTTCACCTTCATCAACCAGACAGTTAAACTAAGAGCTGGATCCTTGATAAATCAGAGCAGCTTAATTGAAGTGAAAAGCACAGCTATGTTATTTTAGTACCAGTGTGTGGTACAGACCCCAGATTGAAAATTAATTTATTAACTGCCTGGATATAAATTCATGGCACAGGTCCTCCTTTTACCGTACTGTCCCATCCTACTAAAGATGACACATAGATGGTTTGGTTTGTTTCATTGTGGACATTTCTGTAGTTTTTGATGTTGTAGATCATAATCAGCAGCCACAACCTTTAAATCAATTCCATTATTAATAATTTTCTCATTCAAAGGTTTTTTCTCATTCAAAGATTTTTACCCAGAAAAAAATCCGTGCTCAAGTAGCAACTTCAAATATATGTATATATCATATATCCATTTGTATATTAATTAATTTCTGTGCCTCTGCTTAATTTATCAAGAATTTTGCATTAACCAAACTCTTGTAATTAAGTAATGGAGGAAAAATCAAAGGAAACTCACTTGAATCATTCATATTGCACATTTACCAATACTCCTTAATACATCTAGTTCTTGTGTATCAAGTATGTGGCAATTTCACAGGAACTGGCTGCCACTTTACTGAAAGTGAGTTTTATCTATACAACTAGGGAAAGCCACTATTATTTTTGATTTCGCAACAACAACCAATTTAGTTAGAAACTGGTATTTTGTAATAGCCAAAATGAATATATCTGCTACCAGACTATCTTGGTGACATTTTACTGAAGACCAGCAACTCTGGGCAGATGGAAGTGGATTATTTCCACTGCGAAAGGTCATCAGCACTGTTGCAAAAGTGGTCACTGACTTCAGCTGAACACATAAGGACAGTTTTTTCTACTCTGTCAGTTTGCTTATTTTTACTCTACACTGACTTTCTAACTTTTCTACTTTTTTGACAAAAGCTCTGCAGTTTCTTAAATGCAACAGTTTTCTGCACAACTCTGCTTCTAGCATTCACCAGAAAGCATTTTACTTTTAAGGGCATGTAGTCCTACTGATAGAGATGATGGGTCTAAAGAGGTTTCTCTCTCTCTCTTTTTTTTTTTTTTTTTTTTTTTTACTTTTATTTTTTATTTTCTCTAAAGGCATTTTTCTCTTTTTTGGTTTTGTGTTGTCCCATTTTTGACCTGGCAAACATAGGTGTGATATAGGTGATTGCCAGCTATGTCAGAGGGCTGGTACGGTTTCCTGGGGCTGAGCCCAGAGGCTGATCTCATGCACATTGTTTTTACAGGCGTGTGACTTTGCTGACGTCCTTTGGCTTCCTGTTCGGTGAGGCTGCGCTCGGCATCCTTGGCTTTACGCACAGCCTGTACCCTCTTAGACTTTACCCTCTGGCTCTTATTTTATTTTATCAGCCCTTCCCTGCCTGTGAATAATCTTTGGTCATGATCACAGCACAGGGTGACTTCCCAGAGGGAAGGTCCCCTCTGCTGCAGTCCTTTCTGTGGCAGCAGTGTTGGTGAGGTAGGTGTGTGTGGGAAGGAGAGGGAGCAAGTTTCAGGGAGCTACTGTCATCGTGCGAGATGTACAGCAGGGGGTATTCCCCACCAGCACCACTGAATCTTCAGGTTACAAGTGGGTTGAACCCTGTAAGGTCATAGGCACATTTTAAAAATAAACACAGTATCCACCTAGTTACTTGTGAGGGAGCAGTAGCATGGCTAAATCAGGTCAATCCTCTTTTTGGTAAACACCAAGAGTAAAGTCAACTGTTCCTACTGTTGGGCTGCAAGGCTTTGCCTTCCTCTGCATTGCTGGTGTTGGTGCTGTATTGAATGTCTTGGATGGCCACACAAAGGAAAGGTTACAGTAGACATCTCTCAACATCACTTTCAGCCTGATAGTCTGTGATCCTATGTCTACATATCCCTCTAAGTATCATGAAAAGCTTCAGGCTTGAAAAGGTAAAAGGAATATTTTGACCTTGCTCTACACCTCTGACCAACACATTAAGCTCCAGTCCAACAGCAATGGTATTTCTTCTGATTTCTCTAACCATGGTCAGGCATTGGGCTTGTGTAAGTGTCGGATTGGCAGCTGGTATTTTAAGATGAGCTCAGAGGAGATGGGTGCTGGGCAGAAGGCATGGTGCGCCCACTGCCTGAAGACCTTCTACTGCTGAAGCGGGGCTCAATCAAGTGGGAGTGCCTAAGCATCATGGGATGCCCTGTACACTCAGAAGCAGAAATAAACAACCCAGCTTTGTCCAGATAAGTGTACCCAGCAGGATACCCCTGGTAAGTGAGCTGCTGATACACATGGAGAAAAAGCATACACCATTGGTCAATCTCGACAGCTTTAACCTCCCCAGAACACAAAATCAATATGATGCCACAGCATTAAAATAATTGTAGTTATTTGGGATATTTCACTTCCCAAGGTAAAATTAGTTGTATGCAAATTCAGATCTGATACTAGGGTATCCATGTTGCCTGTAGGGCAGTTGTTGTGATCAACAGACCCACTGTACCATATTTCTTCCTTTCTTCCTTGCAGCTCAGCAGTTTGGCGTGAATCTGTCCCCTCCCTGCAGATCCCAGTGCTAAGCAGCAACCAGCAGCCAAGAGAAACTACTGTGTTAGTATTGGTTGGTTAGGTTTCTTTTTTAATGAATGCAGGAATTGCCACATTCATGAATGAATAATTCATTCATGAAAATGATGCATGAAAAAGAAAAATACTCCCCTGTTATTCTTGGAAATTGTTAACCCAATCGCTTGCTTTTTTTTTTTTTCTTTACTGTGGTGGGAGCTGTCAGTGGCTGTTTGAGGAGAGCCAGTGAGTTCATGCTCAGTGAAAGTTTGTGAGTAGGGGGGAGGAAAGGTGCATGTCTTCTGGGATGAGCTCCGACCCACTGTCACTGATGGCTTTTGTGGGCGTTCTCAGAAAGTCCTGCCGTGTGGCCAGGGTGACTCACTGGCAGCTGACTGAAGGCAGGCAGGAGGCCAACAGTCCCAGCACAACTGGAAAGTACAGTGAGCCTAGTATGTGCCAAAAAAAGGAGATGACATGCACCTATGTGTCTGTCTGCCTATCTTGTCTGTCTGTCACAAAACTAGAAAAAACAGTGACTCTGTATTCCTTGTAGGGTATAGGGGAGCTCCGTGCTGTGAAGCCACCTTTGTTCTTGCAAGAGAGCATGTTACTTGGTTGCACAGCAAAATGGAGGAGCTATCATAGGCTTCTGCAGACTGCTTGACAAACCAGACTTTCTAAGACACATTGATGCCAAATCCTTTCACAGGTACAATATACTTTATGATACATGAGGACTAGGGTCAGGTTTACTCTATCATACCTACTCACTTCCTTATAAAGCTCTTGCTGCTTCCCAGCAGGCAAATGATAGAGACCCAAAGGGATAATTCATAGGGTCATATAGGTGTAGGGGTGTAAATGCAGCCCAAGTCTCATTTTGTGGCATCTCCATCTTTTAGGGTAGTTAGGGTAGCCAGTTCTGTGTGTTTAACCCTGGAGCTTATGAAGCCTCATTTCATACAGAGCTGTGCCTTCAGATCTTTTGACAGGCAAGCCTTTACTGGAGATGTTCCTGTGATAGCCTTATTTATAAGATTCCTCTTTTCTGTGGACTAACTGATAACTGAGGAGGATTATCCTCCTCTATAGCATTCCCCCACTACCTGGACTGTTCACCCTGACAAACTGCCTGTTCTCAGAATTTTATTTTCTTCCAAAGTCCTGTCCCTGATAGTGGTGATTGGCATTGACCAGTACACTCTGGGCAAGCTGGCAGGATGTTTCTGAGTGAGGGGGCAGGCAGGAAGGACAGGCAGAAAGATAGACACACTGTGACTCCTGGCACTTTTTAGAGAAACCTCATCCTGACCATCACCTGCCAATATCCCATTCCCATCCCTATCCCTGGGGAGTTTCCCAATGCTGAATCCTGGCCCTGGATGCCCAAGTCACCTTAACCAGGAATGAAGAGTCACTCACCCCCACCCCCCTGCCCCCCAAAGCCCCAGCTGACACCAGTGTTATGCACAAAGGCAGGAAAAAAATCTTCCTGGTTTCAAGGCTCTGGGGAAATATTGATGCATGCACTCAGCATGATATAATACAGAGCAAACAGTGATTCAGTTTGATTCAAAGCCTCTGGTGAAGGGCATGGACAGCTTAGCTTTCTCTCTTTTTACCTTGAAAGGGTGGTTCTCCAACAATTGCACCCCGGGGAGCTGTGTACTCATTTCCCCCTTCCCACATGGTCAAAAGCAGGACTGTTTTGTGAGGGAATTCCATTGAAAAGCCCATGAAATCCACTTCACTTGTCTTCAGTGGCCAACTACCACTCAGCTGGTTTACCATGAGTCAGGTTGTATGGGAAATGCTGCAGGCTTCTCTCTGGGGCTTGAGATGCAGATATTCCCACTGCCAGTGGACAAGGAGGAGTGGCTTGCTGGAGCATTGCAGCTGTTCTTGCTGGGACAAATCTCAAGAGCCCCACAAGGACTGCTTTGGGGGAAAAGCCTACAAAAAGAGGTTTACACACCAGCAGTTCAGGCTGGGTTGATTAAATCATCACTTAAATATATATCCTTATATGGTCAGGACTTAAAACTCTGGAGTAAAAAGAGGGAACTGACACCGATATTTAGGGATGAAAATAATGAAGTGTTCCTTTTTTTTCAGTAAGAGTGACTGATCTCCAATTGCACATAGGAAATTTTTCAGAATGCAGGCACATATTTTCTGTGGCTAGTAACACCTGACAACCATTTAAACTACAGAAACTGTCAAGTAAGGCTTTTATGTGATGAATGCAGAAGGGAATTGAAAAACGACCCTCTAAAACCACCTGACCTCTGCAAACGGTCAGCACTTTGTAAAATCAAGGGCTGGTAATGCCAGCGAGGGAGTGAAGTGGCTTGCAGAGGACACTGCCTGGTACCTCTGCTTTGGTTTCCGAAGATGAGTGTGGAGAGGAGCAGAACCTCATAAGGATCAATCAGGAGCCAACTAGTTTGCATTTTACTGGAGAAACTGAAACTTCTTTCTTTTTCTGTGGGTGTTTTATTTTTTTTTTTAGTCTACCTTTATCTGAGAAAAAGGTGTGACATTCAATAATGCCTTTAGCTTAACCCAAAGCCCAATGGGGACTTTGTAGCAGACAGGTCTGTGGCAATGAACTTAGCAATTCTCAGGAAAGGTCCCTAGAGACAAGTCCTGGGGAAATATGGAGCTTTTCCCTACCAGAGCTACTGGCACAAACCTTTTAGCCTCCAAACCCTACCACCAGGACAGCAGTGCACAGAGCTGCAGCACCACAATGCTCAGCTACAGACATTCATGTGGCATGGTGACATGTCACGGGGAATCTCCACAACAGGCTGGGATCCTTTAGTTAGCCTGGCACTGGGCCAGGAATGAGAACCTCTATGTCTTGTCAGAAAGGGTTGGTTTGAGCACACAGCCATCCCAAGCACACTGTTACTACCATACCCACAGGCAGAGAAAGGCTGATGAGTATCATAAACTAGAATAGTTTAGGTTGGAAAAGACCTTTAAAATCATCAAGTCCAACCATTAACGCAGCACTGCCAATCCCACCACCAAACTATGTTCCTAGTCACCACGTCTACACAGTTTTTACAATTTCTCCAGATGGTGACTAAACCACTCCACTTAGCAGGCTGTTCCAGTGCTTAGCAACTCTTTTAACGAAGAATTTGTTCCTAATACAAAATTTAAACCTCCCCTGGCACAACTTGAGGCCGTTTACTCTTGTCCTATCACTTGTTACATGGGGTAAAAGGCCAAGCCCCATGTCACTACAACTTCCTTTTGACTAGTTGTAGAAAGTGATAAAGTCTCCCCTCAGTCTCCTTTACTTCAGGATAAACAACCCCAGTTCCCTCAGCTGCTCCTCATAAGACTTCTTCTCTAGACCTTTCACCATCTTCCTTGCCCTTCTTATAGTGAGGGGCCTAAAACCGAACGCAGTATTCTTGGTGTGTCCTCACTACCACGTACAGAGGAACAATTACTTTCCTCATCCTGCTGGTCACACTATTCCTGCTGCAATACAGGATGCTACTGGCCTTCTTGGCCACCTGGGCACACTGATGGCTTATATTCAACTGCTTCTCAACCAGCATTCCCAGGTCCTTTTCCTGATTAGCATCTTTCCAGCCACTCTTATGCAGACACTCTTACACAATGCAAGTAGAATTGCAGGGGGTTGTTGTGACCCAAGTGCAGAACCCAACACTTTATCTTGTTGAACTTCATTCCATTGCCCTCACCTCATTGATCCAACCCATCCAGATCCATCTGCAAAGACTCCTTACCTTCAAGCAGATAAACACTCCTGCCTAACTTGGTGTAATCTGCAAATTTACTGAGGGTGCCCTTGATCATCCATACAATTAGTGAATATATTGAACAGAACAGGCTTCAGGTCTGAGCCCTGGGGAACACCACTTGGAACCATCCACCAACTGGATTTAACTCCATTCAACACCACTATATGAGCTGAGCCAAACAGAAGTTTTCTTACTCAGGAAAGAATACACCCATCCAAGTCAGTAACAGCCAGTTTTCCCAGAAGAATGCTGTGGGAAATGGTGTCAAAAGATTTATTAAAGTCCAGATAAATGACATCCACAGCCTTTCCTTCATTCACTAGGCAGATCACCCTGTCATAGAAGGAGATCCATTTAGTCAAGCAGGACCTGCCATCCATAAACCCATGATTACTGGGTATTGTCACCTGGCTATACTGTATGTGCCAGTTAATGGCACTCAGTGTGATATTTTCCATAACATTCCTTGGCCCTGTAGCTTCCCAGAACCTCCTTCCAGCCCTCCAGAGGTCCAAGGTACCAGTTCTGATGAACCTCTGTCACTTGTCTTACTACTGTTAGAGTCAAAAATTTCATAATTGCTATGCCCAAGATGGCCTCCAATCATAAAATAACCCACAAGTCCTTCTGTGTTCATCAGCAATAGGTCCAGTGAGGCACCTTTCCACGTGCAGATGTGGTGCTCCCTGTACTTGTGCTACCTGCAGGTCCCTTGGCAGCCCAAGTGATGAGTGAAGACTTCACTGTGCTAAATGTTTGAAACAAAGAAACATATTTTCCCAGGAGAAGTTTTGAATGCTGGGGCTGTGTATCAAGGTTTGTGCTGCTAAGGCACTGTATCATGCCCTATTTTCTGTCAGAAGCTTTAGGTAAAAGATTACAAAATACAGCTTTTGGTTTCATAGTAATGTGTTTTCCTATGACAGAATAAATAAAAATACTACAGATGCCTGAACAATAAGAAAAGAAAAAAAAATTCAGACTCCTCCTTAATAAGTATGCAGCTGATTAAAGTGGAACTTCTAAAACACTTCTGATACAGGATGTGGACTGGAGTTCCTCATCTTCATTGAGACCTATACTTTGCAAGAGTATGATGATCTCTTGATCTAAAGCAAACCCCTAAGCAGTGAGTAAGTAGAAGCCAAAGATATAAACAGAGGAAATTCCCTCAACCCGATTCCACAGTTCCCGTTCAAGTGGGGCCTGAACTGCAGGAGGCAGTTTAATAATCTCCTGTATTACTGTACTTCCATCTGCTGCTCCATTTCCTTTTGTGTCAGTTGTCCAGTGAAGCAAGTGTGAACCATTGGCCTAAAATATGCTTTCTTGTTCTGTTGCAAAGACAGTCAGCAATTCTAGCTGCTCTTAAGGAAATGTATAGTGCTAGCAGATAAGCTACTGTGACCTAATTGGGGTTTCTTCTTAAGAAAAGAGATATGAAAAATATTGTGGGTGCATTAGCCATGGAGAAGTCTTAGGGGAAGGCCAATGATTTGCTTAAGCCAGCACAGCCTGCTTTATACTTAATATATTCAGAGTTTGTGAAAGACCCAACAAACATAGAGGTTTGAAAGGTAAATAAAATTTATCCTACTGGGCTATGAGGGAGCTTCAGTGTTAGAGCAGAGAGTCCAGCTGGAGGGCAGGGGGACAGTAAAGACATCTTATCAGGTCTGTTAGTCTTCCTTGAGACCACCAGCAGGATTGTTACTGAGATGTGATTCTCAGCTGCATGTCAGTGTGATACTGCACGGCACTGTTTCACCCTAAAGGGAAACCTAGCAAGGTTTCCTGTTGCTGCTCCTTTAGGAAAGCTGTGTGGTTGCCTTGACTTTCGGTAAAGAAAGTATTTTTATCCCTTTAATTTACTTCAGTCATATTCTGGAGAGCTGGACCAGAAACATCATTTGTCTGGTGTTTAAAATGTAGTTCTTGCAAAAGTCTGTCATATAGCAAGAGATAAATAGCAAGAAATATTAAAAAAAAAAAGAAAAAAGAAAATGGTCTCAGAACAGACACCTGAGTTTCTGTGACCAATTTACTCACTGATAGAAATTCATGATGCTTGGCATAGCAATGGAAGATGCCAGCACTTGCAGCTCTCTCACTGGTCCTCCAACAGACCCCAGTCCCATTCAGCAGAGCTGGCAGATCTTCATCCTGCTTGTGCCTTAGGCATTTTGGTTCTCAATTTTATATTCTGGGGTACACCAGTCACTGTTTGTCATATTAAGGTACCCAAAGTATAGAAGACAGTAATTTTGTGCTAAGATTTTGACTCCCAGGCAAACGTAACATTCTGTACCCATCCTCATAGGAATGGAAACCTCTGGCTCTTGGCAGACCATAAGGGTCAGTATCTGCATCAGTTCTGGTTAGATTTTCCAGAGCTTGTCAGGCTTAAAAGGAATTCTGTAATGGACTTGAGCTAAGTCAGCACAACTTCCCTGTATATATGTGGCTGGAGTTTCTTACAGTGCTGGCCTAAAAAGGAAGCAGTAAAAACAGTCTAGAGTTCCCTCATTCCCCACAAAGCCCTGGCTTCTGTATTCTGTTTTCCTGAAGATCTGGAAAATATGTCTGTTTTCTTAAAAAAGGACAAACGACATGTGGATTACAAACTACATTTTCCTATCTCTGAGTTCATACAGTCACATTTTTTGAGAGTCTCACAAGGCAGAAAGGAGGGGTGAAAAATATAGTTTTTTTTAAATCATTCTCACCATCAGACCACATCACACCCTGATAACAAATCTGGTCTGTGCTGAGATTTTCAAGATGTTCCAAGATGCCAAAAAGGTGCCATGACACAGTAATGAAAAGACTAAGGTTCTAAGTATCTAAGTAATTACTTGATTGATAGTGGAGTGTTACTTCTTATTTCTGTCTGTGTGGAAAGGCACACTGCCAGTTAATGAAGGCTAATGGCCAGTTTCCAGGAACGGGGAGAGTAATTCAGGCCAGCAGCTGCTGGAGCATGAACAGAGCATTCCTACCGATGGGTGCTGCAGGGTGTTGGGGATGGGGGCAATAGGGTGGTGACAGCCGTGTGAGAGGAGAGGGAGGGAGACAGAGGACACGTGGTGCACAACCGGAGCAGCAGCAGAGAGGCTAGAGACATCAAAAAAGATTTGGGAGCAAAAGAGTGCAGGAAAGGGGAAACAGAAATGCAGAGGCAGAGCAAGCAGAGAGATTTTCACTGACCATGGAATGAGAGCTGCATGGAGGATTTAGAGGGGAGTGCACAAGGAGCAGCACAAGAGGAAGATGAGCATTTGTTTCTGCTGCTTATGCAATAAAGAAGCACCTCTGGGTACTGGCAATGGTCACTTTACCCATCAATCTTGGTAACAGAAATAAGTGCTGACAATAAACAAAACATTTATATCTATTCCAAACCAACCAAACTGTTTAACCTGGTGGTTCAGAGGAAGTTGTGATGGGGTAATTCATTTTTTGTTGGAACTATGGTTACAACACTGGGTCTGATCATCTTGCTCTCTGCACATCTCTCTGAAAGTATTCGGGGAAGTTTTATCATCCCTAATTAACTGTGCTTCCCAAACTTGAAAGTTGCCAAGATCACCATGAAAAAGGTAAAAATATTTCCATGTAATTATTTCCTTGCTAAGAAATGAAGTTTTAGCAAAACCAGTCCTTGAATTTGGGAATTCCTCGTTTCCAGGAAAAAAAACCCTCCATTTTTACATGAGAAACATCAAAGTAAAACTTGAAATACTATATGAATTTAATTTTTCATTTTCTTCCTGTTTAAGAAAAAAAATCTTCAAAGATATGAATGAATCAAAGAGCAATCTGTACTTAGTGTTTAGAAATGGAGATGCTCATATTCCCAATAATGGTAGTTTAAGGGGTTGTGAGAAGCAATATGCTGCAACAGCAAAACTTCTACCTATATTTATTTGTGCACACTGGTCTTCAATGACTTTCCCAGACCTCACTGACTGCATTCTGTGGGGGCACCACCAGGTCATGTTTCATTTTATTTTTCATGATGCAGCTTTCAAATCACCCTCAGCTCCAGCAAAGCTACAGAGCAAGTAAAAAGCAGATCAGGAGATAAATAAATGGATAAATAAATATACAAAACAGTTTAACACTGACCCTAGGGAAAAGTGAAAAGCAACATTTAACAGCCTTGAATAGTTCGTTGACACACATTTCCTCATTTGGAGACCATGTGAAAAATTACAAAATGGGGGGAAAAAAAGTATTTGTGGATGAAATCCTGTGTGTGAATGTTTACCATGTTATTATTGGCAGAAAAAGGGGGTTAATGGATGTAACTGAAAATGGAATTTTAAATGCTTGACAAATATTTATATGGGCTCACACATGATCTCACATACACAAAAGCACTGTTCCCTGCCATCTGCTAGTCCAAGTACCCACCTGCCCTCTCAGATAGATTTCAAATTCATAACTGATTTTAAGGTATCTTTCCTGCAGAATGGTTATATAGCACATATTTTAATGGGCAAAATTGTTATAAAATCTTTATTTATTTACAGAATTTCTTAGAAGATTTGCAGAAAGTAGAAATGAGTCCACATACATGTGAAAAACACTCAAACTTTGTTAATATTTGAGTATCTGACTGAAGATTGTGAGTGAGATTACTTATATTAAAATATTGTTGTTAGGGTAGCACAAATTCATCAGGGAACTGCTTGTTTAAAATAGTGGATTCAGGGCTAGGGATTCATAAATGTTTTCAAGGACAACATTTTCAATGGACAAAATAGCCTCATTGTGAAAAGCAGCAAATAGATACTTTCATTCTCTGATACCTCAAGGTTTCTTGGCAGTCTATTACAGCAAAAGCAATTTTTGGTTTGAGTCTTTTGCCTTTAACTTCTTTCACTTTCTTTAGTCCTTCCTTTTAGTTTCCTGGCCTTTGCAGGAAAATTTAGGTGACTGGCTGTTAACCTGAATTCTCTCTGGCAGGGGACATTTCTCCGCAGGGAGTATTGAGTACCTTTCAAGATTAATTCCCTTTTCTGAGTAAGTAAAATCATTCTAAACCCCCTGTAACTAGAGACTGTGTAACTGGAATGAATTCTCGAAATAGAAAAGAGAAAGAGAAAGAATTGTGAAACAGAAATCACTTACAGTGGGAATATTTTAGACCTTAGGTAAAGTCCAGCCCCATGGGGGTGATAAGAATTATGATTTTACCCATCTTTTTTCATTCTTGCATTGTAGCTAAGATTGGGAGTTGTCAGATGAGATGTTACTGTCAAAGCCGTCTCATGCTAACCGATATGGCTGCCTCCCCCGTCCTTCCTTCTTCGCCTGGAAGTTCCCGGCTTGCAAGATTATGGCGTAAATGTAGAAAAGAGACAGAAGTTGGTGGGAAATTAACGAATCAGTTGCTTAATGTGCCGTGTGTCACATAGAAGGAATGCCAGTGCCTTCAGCACCCAGTTCCTTTGCTCCCCAGCGCGAGAATGGCATTCTACCTTTTCATATTGTTGTTTGAAGACAAGAATCATAGAATCATAGAATCATAGAATCATAGAATCATAGATATTAGGGGTTGGAAGGGACCTAGAAGATCATCTAGTCCAACCCCC
>JANHGL010023260.1:7081-84460 GCA_024611195.1 Ceyx melanurus | reverse complement strand
CTCCAGAGATGGAGACTCCACAACGCCCCTGGGCAGCCTGTTCCAGAGCTCTGTCACCCTCACTGAGAAAAAGTTCTTTCTTGTGTAAGAATTGGTGCCAGCATTGCCAGAGCTCTCCCTTGGATCAGTGCCCATTTTTAATGACCATGAATTGCCAGATTTCTGGTAAGAGTGGCTGCCAGCAAGACTAGCATAGGAAGTCTAGCATCCCCTGAACAATGCACGACCTACGACAACTGTTTGCTTCAGATCCAATTAGCTATAAATGTCTGTACTTCTGCAGCATCATGCACTGTCAGTGCCAAAAATTCAGGTTGAGAGTGTATGACTGGCTTCATTCCCAATCATGTTTCCCTTCTGTCCTTCAGGTGGTGTTCTCGGGGAAGGTCATTTGGAGGTAAGCACATCAGGGACAGTGCTCTGACTGCTCCTGTGTGGACACCTTAGCTAATCAGAAAAAAAAATCAAAAAACCTTCCAAAACTTCACTATATCAGTTGAACCCACACCCAGGAGTAGGAAGTACTCTGTCCTTTAGTCAGAGATGGGGTCAGAGATGTTTCTTTCTCTGATTATGAAACAGGGAGTGTGGCAGTCACCACCCGTATTTCCTGATAACAGCAATACTGGGATGTGTTGTCAGATACCTCTTGTTGGGAAAAGAGATGCTGCCACATTTATCCCACCCTCCAGAAGTATCACCTGGAGCAGGATACCCGTCTTGTGCTTCCTTCCAGTTCAGTAAGTCCAGGGGAGTTCTGGGTCACATAACAGGGCACCCCTCTGCTACAGGCAGACACAGCATAGAGGTGTCAGGCACCAGCAAACTGCTGACCCTCTGTCACCCAAAAATGCTTCCATGAATAGCAGCCTTATGAGGAGAAGCTGAGACACCTGGAGCTCTTTAGTCTGGAGAAGACTGAGAGGGGATCTGATAAAAGTTGATAAATATATGAAGGCTAAGTGTCAAGAGGAAAGTGACAGCCTCTTCTCACTTGTGCCCTGTGATAGGACAAGGGGGAATGTTTAGAAGATAGAACACAAGAGGTTGCGCCTTAACATGAGGAAAACCTTCTTTACAGTAAGGGTCACAGAGCACTGGAACGGGCTTCCCAGGAGGGTTGTGGAGTCTCCTTCTCTGGAGATTTTCAAGACTCGCCCGGATGTGTTCCTCTGTGACCTGTGTTAGATTATACTTAGATTATGATCCTGCCTGGAAGGGGAGTTGAACTCGATGATCTCCAATGTCCCTATCAACCCCTGATACTCTGTGATTCTGTGAATCACATGGAGCTTCAAGTTGCAGATCAGATTTAGATATCCTAAGGAGGATACACATCATGTTCTCTCCAAAACGAGAATACAGCACATTGATGCCATTTTACACAAGTGCACAAGGTGCCCATCGGATGTAGGGGCATGGCACTTTCCCTGTGGAAGTCTGATGGGTCTCTGCCTCCATCATCAGCACTGATACAGAGCCTCTGAGTGAAGCCCTGGAGGAAGGCTGTGGAGACAACATTGGTAGCTAATGCAGAGGGTGCAGAAAGCACCCTGCAGTTTTGACTGATCTCTTTTGGGTTAACATCCAAAGATTGGACCCCTTAGCTTCCTTCTCACCCTTTCCTTTGGGCTCATTCTGCCCTTTCCCTCCTTCCAAATTATTTCTGTTTTTTCCCATGGCCTTCTTGTGATTGCCTTCCCACCTCACTGATCTTTCTGTTGTATGACACTCCTCCCTCTGCCTGCCATCCATCTGGTCTAGGGGCTCTGCCACATTGGACTGTGTTTGCAGAAGGGCAGCCAGCCTCCTGCTTCTGCACAACTGATCTGAATTTGGTGTTGCATCTAAGCAGTGGGTCTGAGGTCTTCAAAGTGACTGCTGTGAACAAATGTATTTTTTAGTTTCACTTCCGTTTCTGAGACAGGTGTTTATTAAGAAAAAGATACACACACATGCTCACACAAATATTCTTCCAGAACTATACGCTTTTTTACTAATTGCAGGAGTGACCAAACAGTAGGATGTGCAAAGTATGAAGGACATGAAGTAAGCATATCTCCTCTGAAAATGTACAAATGGGCTTGGAGAACTAAACTGTGTTCTTCTCATTGATCTTTTGGATAAAGTGAAACTTTCAAAAAAATGGCAGGGGAAAAAAAAACAAACAAGAAAATGTTACATTTTTAAGGGCCCATAAAAGCCCTAAACAAACACGGTTTTTGTGATCTGACAGAACTCATGCTCCAGTTGCTCGGTTTAACTCTAGGGAGACAATAGGCCTGTTTAGAGAAAATAAAGGAGAAAGTCTTGCAGTCTTACTGACAAAAATTACAAAGGTGTTCTGTTAACGGAAATGAAGTGCTGCCTAAACCAGGCAGAAGAATTTGGCTGTATGACAGAGCAAGAAGTGAATTTTCAGTGTCAAATTACTACAGACCAGAACTTAATGAGGTGATACTGAGCTTATCTTTCTGTCTGTTAAAAATAACATTTCTGTGAGTCATCCTACATAATTTCTCAGATGCTTTTCTGGCCTGACAGCAGGAAACCTCTCCTCTTTCTGGTGGGAATTTTCCCAGTGCTACAGGAGAGCCTGTTGTGGTTTCACAGAAAGAAAATCCATATGTCCCTCCCAGGTATGCAACTATGAGGGCTGTGGTTTAGTCTGGTAGTTATGATATTTTGACCAAATCATCCATTGCATTTCTTCTTCCACTCACTCTGAACTCTCTGCAATGGCCTTTAGGCATCCCAGGCTTTACTCATAGCTCACACCTCCCTCTGGGTTGGTTGCTTTACATATTTACATACACTTCCCCACAAAAATATACGCTGGGGATAAGAGCTGCAGCACCTTCATCTCAGACAAATGAGGTGAATGTATAGAAAGGGCACATAGAAGCAGTGGTCTAGTACTCAACAATGTAAGTCATCTGTTTGTCTTCTGGGTGCATCACTGCCAGGACCTGGGCAATGCCTCGACACCAGGTGATGTCCTTCACTCAGCAAGCAATGAGGGCTTCTGTGTAATTATTATCACTAGCATGTTATCGGTGTTTTTTACTGCTCCATTTATACAGCGTGGCACTTTACAGGATCGTTCATAGTCACAAACTTAATATGGAAAAAGTGATGGATATTGGAAGAAGCAAAGCGGTCAGGAGGATAAGACTGATATATATTATCCTATTTTTCTTTTTTTTTTTGTTCTTTGCAATAACTTCTCTTGAACTGCATGTCCATATCTGCAAATACCTCTTCTTCATGAGAAGTTCTGCCCACACAAAAAAGAACTCTACGCTGCACTTTAAAATAAGCACCATTAAATATTGTTTGCAAGGCAGAACTTCTTCTTAAAACTAAAGCATATAAAACAATATTTCCATAATTAGCTCTACCCTTTTCCGTGTGGTAAACACTGAAATAAGGGAAGGTGTGCCCCCTGACAATGTTCCTTGGCATAAGTGGTGCTTTACCTTCCAGGCAGTCATCTTAAAAGAGAAAGTTCTCCCTGTTACTGAGGGTAGTATTGCGGTTACTTAATTACAGCAAGCAAATGTCTGCGAAAGCAAGCAAAGTAAAAAGAACCTTTCATCAGTAGCAAAGTTATGCCAGTAACTGCAAGTTGATGTTCCTACGGGTAATAAACATATAACAAGCAATTATATTTGAAAGCCAGGAGCACTGTAGCTGGTGATGCCATGAAATTTTGACAGCTCTTGTTCTGTCTTCTAAAGAAAAGTGAAAAGCACCAGGGACAACATGGGCTGCGATGCTCTGCCAAACATAGTTTTGCCATCACACGTGTGATCACTGACCCGGCTAGCTAGTACCAGTGGCTGTGGTTGTACTGGTCAGGGCTGGAGCACAGTGACTGCAACCAGGCCACAACAGGCTTGCCGCAGACCTACTCTGAACTCTGTGCAGTACAGCTGAGGTTTTAGGATATAATCAGTATTTCTTCTGTTTCTTCTCAGTTCAAGGTGTCTGAAGCAATGAGAGGGTTGTGTTACATCCCACTGCAGAGGTACTTTTATGGTGTGGAGCTGAGGGTACCTCCATGCATGACATGTCATGTGAGGGGAGGTCATGGGAAAGCTAGTGCTGAAGGGTGCCTGAGTGGGACAGTGCTGGAGAATGAAGTAAAGGAAGGCAAACCTGGTACAATACCACCTCCTCAGGCCATCCTGGGGTTGGCTTGTTCTCCCTGCTGCACCTGTGTTTTGTTACAGAGGGAACCTGCTGCCATATCCCAAAAGGAGCTGTAAAAGAACTGGTGCTTCTCCACAGTGGATGAGCAGAGGTCTGGGGTATTATGGAGTGCTGAATTAACTTTCATGCTAGATGAAGTTATGACAGCATATCCAGAAGAGCACCCTCTGTCATCTCTTTTGTCATATGTGCCAATGATCTTGCTATCAAAGGGCAAGGTCTAGAAAACTTCCCGGAAATGGCACTGTGACCCCAATTCTCATTGTCTTGGTGATGTAAGAGTGGCTGTCATTCTTCTGAGTCCTTGAAGCAATTTTATGTTACTCCAAACTGAAAGGGGAAGTCTCATACCTCCTCATCCCTGTCTGACCTTCCTGCTGCTTTCCCAGGGTTACCTAGTGACTGGGTGTCCAGGAACTAAGCTAGAGCCACCGGCAGATTTGCCAGAAAGAGAACATAATAAGAGATTGCCAGATCAGCAAGCACCAAGCTGCCCCTTGAAGACAAACTCCCAGTCCTCAGTCACAGAAGGAAATGAGCCAGCAGGGTTGTCCTGGGACCCAGCAGCATGCCCAGTCCTGCTCTCTCCCACATCACTCCTGGAAATTCCCCTCCTCTCAGCTCGTGGTGGTGCAGTATGTGGTAGGTGTCTTGTAGCCGTTGGGTACAGGGAAGCATCAAGATACAACAGGGAGAACTGGGAAGTTTGGCCATTGCAGGCCCACCTCCCAGGGACAAGCAGGAAAACTGGGATGACTCAAATAAAACTGCAAATTTAGTCTGCAGAAATGAAATCAACTTGCTGCACCCCACCCCTTCAGAAGGCAACAAGCATGCTTTTACTTGTAGAAATCGAGTTTAGACCTTTAGCAGAGTCTTCTTAACTTTCTTAAGAGTCAGGTTAACAGACAAACCTTCAGTGATTTTCAGATGGAAAGCAAGAAGCATGATTACTGTCAGTGTAAATAACGCAACAGGCATATCATCTATCTGAGTAACTATCTTCAGCTAACATGCCTTGAGCTACTGTGTGAGGGGGAATTTTGGTAATGTGCCTTCTGACAAAGAAATCTGAACAAACATGGGTGGTAAAATTCAAGTGAGAAAGCACCAAATGGCAATCACCTGCACAGGTACTTTCAGATGCCAGCAGATACTCAGAAATAAGTGCAAGAACTGCAGTTTTAGAGTCCCAGATTTGGTAAGGACTGACAGACAGAGTTGTGTTTCATTTTTTCCTGGGGTGAGTCAGGAATAACAGCATCCATCAGTATTCACCACGCAATAAGCTTGTCACTAAGAACAATGTCATATCTGTCCTGTAACAGAAAAATGTTTTTAAAAAAAAAGTTAAAAAAATCCCCCAAACCCAGTAGTTTTAAGAATTAGATTTGAGAATTAGACTTTAAGCCATGGACCAACATCTGTGACTTCATATGCACTAGGGTATTGACCACAGCTGCTCTTTAATCTAACATCCGAAGCGAAGTTTATCTAAACTGAACTCACTGCACCATAAACTGGGGAAAAACGTATTTACGCAAGGCTTTCTATTTTGTGCATGCTTTTACATTTTATTCCTTCAAGAAAACTACATTTTTATCAGCTGATGGAAAACACCCCAGGAAAACACCAATTGCAGCTTCCCCTCCAGCTATCAACACAGTGCCATCATAGAGATGGCATAACTGCTGCCTGTCACAAAAGTTGTCAGCCACAGTCTTGTCATCACAGCTTTCACCTACCTTGTCCATGATACTTCCCCCTCTTCTTTAGTGCCTTTTTTCTAAACTACCAAAAGTTTTTGAAACCTCTTTGCTTGCTTCCCAACTTGACAAGAAGGCAAATAAATGGAGTCCTCTATTTAAGCCTTCTCTTCCCCACTAAAACCAGGAAGGGTGTCCTCAGTCTCCTCATCCTGCAGAAAGAAACAGCTAAGGGATTCTAAATACAGAGCAACCACAGGACTTGGGTGTTGACGTTGGGGATATGGGCCAGGAGCAGCAGAGAGCTGAAATGCACAGTCTCAGGAGCACTTATTAGAAGTAAGGATGGAAACAGGCTTGTGGAACTGACCTCCACCCTTGTTGTCATTACAAAAATCCAGTATAAACAAAGGGAGCAACCTCTGAAGGCCACAACAAGGAGAAGGAGGGCAGAGATGCTAAGATGAAACAAACACACAAAGCTTGTGGAGATTCAGGATGTCTTTGAAATGCAGTATGGCTGGCCCTAAGGCAAATTTAAGCAAGGAGGGAGCCAATTGCAATGCAATACTGTCTTGCTTTTTAGTTGTGTGGGATTTTCTCCTGTTTTGTTATGGGTGGGTTTTTTTTGTTTTTTGTGTTTTTTTGTTTTTTTTTTTTGTTGTTTTTGTTTTTTGGAGGTTTTTGTTTGTTTGTTTGTTTTTATGCTGGGTTTTTTTTTCCCCAAGTATTCTGTTGTTCTGGTTTTGGCTGGAATACAGCTAGTTTTTGTTCTTAGTAGCAAGAACAGTGCTGTGTATGAGAAGAATTTTGATTAAAATGATGGTTTTAGTTATTGCTAAGAAATCAAGAACTTCTCGACTTCCCATATCTTGCTGGAGTTCAGATGCACAGGAAACTGGGAGGGAGTACAACCAGAGCAACAGATCCAAATTGGCCAATGAATATTCCATATTGTGCAACCTCATGCTCGATATAAAAATAAGGGTTGTTTGTGAATGTTGTTTTGTCTCTTCTGGGTTTGTGGTTGCAGAATAATATCTCCTCTGGGATCACTAGCCAGTAAAGGGCTGGGCATTGGTCAGAAGGTGGTGAGCAATTGAATTGTGCATCATTCATTTGTATACTCTATTATTGATTATATTATTACTGTTTTGTTGGGTTTAAAAAAAAATTATTTAAATTATTAACTTGTTTTTTATCTTAACCTATCAGCATCCTTTCCTTTACCCCTCCAATTCTCTTTCCCAACCCTGAGGTGGGGGATGGTGAGCTCTGTGCCTTTTGGCTGCTGGCTGAGTTTAAACTGCAACATTTGTCCAAATGTGTAAAAATGCTCCCTTTTGTCTTGTCACCTCAGCATTGTTTTATGGAAGATGCTCTTTAGATATGGATCTGAGATCCTGAGGAAAACTCACTCTGCTTCTTTCATCACAGCTTTTTATGCTAAGTTCTGTAGGGACCATTCCTATAAGCTGTTATGTACCAACAGTCTCTGGAGCCACAGGCAGTGCATGCCTCCTGCAGGATTTCATCACCTTCAAGAGTGATGCAAGGGTATTTGCAATTACCACTGTATTCCCTTATTGGAACTACACTTATAAGCTCTCTTTACTTAAAATGATGGGTTTGCAAGGAACCCCCGTACTACTCCTTCCCAGCTCCCACTGGTCCCAGGCTCACAGCTATTCCATCCCTGAGTTGATTCCCTGCTGACCTCCCATCTAAGATGCCATCCCTGACTTTCTTCTTTGTGGGAAAATAGCTTTCATTGAATCACAGTGCTGCTGGGGGATGGAGAAAATGTGCACATGTAATCCCAGGAATGTGGCTTTCCCCTTTCCAACAAGGTTGCTTGGGACTTATGACTTAGCATAGCTCCTCCTTCAAGTGTGCAGGAGGATGGCTTGTATCCCACCTTAGGGCTGCTTCATCACTTAAGTGCCTGAACGTGAATGGTATTCAACAACCCTCTATCGTGTTTGCAGCACAGATAGGAGCTGGGGAGCAACACAGAGGGTGTGTGGTTGAAGATGAAATAAACATCAAATAAACACCTTTATTTATGGGTTGAAGAAGCCAAGGTGCCTCAGGCTTGGTGTTTGGCTGTGCTAGACATGGCTCATGCAATGGACAAAAAGGGTGCAGCATAGCCCTTCCTCCTCCCCTCATCTTGCCTGCCACTGTTGTTTGATCTTCACTTTGTGTTGCCCATCCTTCTCCTCTTCCTCTTTAACCCCTGCTCCCAGATGTGTCTCTTAGTCCAGGGAGTGGCCAGGGACCACCATTGGAATAAGCCCTGTGAAACTTTGCTTCCTTGGAGCAGCCATGGGAAGGGCTGTGGAGGAGTGATATAGTTAGTACCCTTTGCTGGACCTTCATTTCACTTCTGAAAAAGTCCTCAGAAACACTTCAGAATGATACCTATCTGATGCTAAACTCAGTGGCACCGAGTAATCTGCACCAAGAGCTGTTGCTGCCTTGACAAAAAAAAATAGTCAGTTTTTATGGTTTTATCTAGAAGAGGAACCAGGTGTGTCTTCCAGGGCTGCTCAGGCTTCCAGAGACCCTGTGTGGCGACACAGAGCATCACAAGCTGTGGGTTACTTTGTTCTGTAATGCAAGGGCCCAGGTAATACTGGAGTCTTTCCCCAGCTGGATATCTGAGCTGGACCCAGTCCTTCTGTCTGGAGCTAGAAGGCAGTGTCACTTTCTGGGGTACAAGCCTGAAGCTTTCTGAGGCCCTTGGGCGTGTCTGCCTCAGGTCAGTAACTTCCTTGCTGAATGGGTCCCTTTGCCTGTAGAAGGAAATTTGCAGCAAGGAGGAGGTCTGAAGGACTCATTAAAACCTTAACATTTGTTTTGTCAGGACCTTAAATTTCCCCCCATTGCTCAGAGGTGTAAAGGACATTCATGGCTGTTTCTCAGCACAGTGATATGCAAAGCACAGCCCTGCTGGACTCCCCTGCTCATCTTCAGCAGGACCCCAGGGTGGGAAGGTCTGAAAGGGAGGGAGGAATATGCAATGTCCGTCGGGAGGGATGGGAGAATGGTAGCGGGCAGGGGGTGTGTACAGAGAGGGGAGAACAGGTCACCCAGGAAATAGAGAAGGGGATGTGAAGGGCAAGGGAGAGGGGTCACTGTGGGTCATTGGAAAAGGCAGGAGGGAAGGAGAGATGACATGGGGCAGTGAGGAAGAGAGAAGCTCCAGGGAGACTGAAGGACACAGCATACCTGGGAAGCAGGCTGTGGAGAGGAGGGAGGGAGTCCCTGCTCCTTCCACAGGTGGGCAAGGGACTTGCTGGCAGAAGTGGACAAGATGTGGCCACTTCTGGTACTTTTTCCTGTTTCTAGTCCTGGGGTGCTGGAAGGCAGAGTGGTTTGTTTTTCTGGGGTCATGTTTATTTACATAGCTTTCTTTCAGGCAAGGACATGAGTCTTCTAGGGACACCAGTGGCCATCATTCCCTAATGGCTTCTGCTTCGGGCTTCTCCATGTTTTTGGAAATCCCTCAGCCACATGAGTCTGCAGGGAAACGCAAGCTCCCAGCTGTTGGGGCAGCTTGGAAACACCAGAGGATTTTGCTCTTGGACACAGCAGGTACAGAATTCACCTCACTTTGCTTTTCCAAAAACTTGACATGTCAAAACAAGCTCTCCTTGCCTGCACCTCCATGCTGGTGGGCCTGCCACTGTAGTATGTGGAGAAGGGGGAGGTGAAAACAAAGAGGTGATTTCCCTCAGTGCTGTTTGCTATTCCAGCTGTGCTGACTTCCCTTTCTGGTGGTGGGAGGGAACTGTGACTTATTTCTTCTGTCAAGAACATGCTGTTCCTCTTCCTATTTCACCTGCCATTTAATTGCTACAGGGTAGTACTCTAAACATTTGTGGAACAAAAGGGATATCTTAAAGTAAGGGTAAAAAAATTATTTCTTTCTAGTTAACAAGTGATAGCTAGCCTGCTAGTTTCTCTGCACCTTCCATCTGTGTAAATCATGATTCTTTGTCACAGAAGGAGACTTCGATCTTTCTGCATGTACTTACTGTCTTGGATGGACCTCATGCTGATATAATTTTTACCTTCCTTCAGAAAGCATGATTTTAAATATCTAAAAATATAACTCTCCTGTTGACTAGAAACCTTTGCTTCAGTTGCCTATGTTTCAGGAAAGGAAATGCTTTCTGTAGTGCAGGCAAAAGGAGCTTTGCTTAGGGACAGGCTCTGATCTCGGCACTCTCTCTATATTCCCGAGGTGGATGTATCTGGAATCTGCTAATGAAATATCATTGTCAGGTGCCAAAGGACCAGACTGCTCTGCTGCCCTTAAAATCAGGAAGTTTTTGAGGAGAGCAAAGAGATATTTCATAAAAATGAAAACTTTTTTTTTGAGGACTATATTAAGCCACTTTAAAAATAGAAAGTTTATGACAAGGCCCATCATGGTTTGCCACGTGTGTCCTGCTATGTCCCTTCATGTCTGCTTTTCTCTTGTTAGTGTTCTTTGGCAGAAAAGAACTGTTTCACCTACATTAAAGATAATTGAAAAAGAAAAAAAAAAAAAAAAGTCTATGTGTAAGAAAAAGAGAACAGATCCCTGGCAGCATTTTCAGAGCTTCATGCACTGCAGCCACCTGGCATTGCCCTATCCACGTGGACGCTGGCACCAGCAGCCAAAGAGCTTGCCAGCCACACTGTGCAATGAGGTGAACCAGTGGTTCAGCATTTCTCTGGACCTCTTCAACTTCATTTGCCCTGCTGGCTCAGCTCCTGCCACCCTATGGGGAGCCATGCCAGTACTGCTTCCCACATAGCTGGCCATCCAGAGGGAGGAGCAACACCTTTGGCACAGGCTGGGTAATTTCCCAGTGCCTGCCTTGCCTAGCCTAGGGGGGGATGCATGCCAGACAGCCTTCCAGGAGCTTCTTTTGGAGATCAAGTGCTGGTGGGCTGCACTCCCTCCTACCTACCAGACCAGGGCCTCAGCTACTGTCCCACTCTCCTAGACATCCCTATGACCCCCTGCAGGGGCAGGAGGAGTGTGCTGCTACTGACAAGTGGTGCTAGGTGGGTGATGGCACTTCAGTGGGGCTCAGGTCATGCCCAGTTCTCTATCAGAGATGCTCTACTGGCTACGTTTGGCCAAAGAGGTCCATTTGTGAGATCATCGTTTGCTCACCCATCACCCCCACAGTCTGGCGGTGTACAATAGTCCTCCTGCTGAGGGAGTTGGACTATTGTACTTGGTTGGAATGGCTGTGGAGAACTGTGAATGTAACAGCTGACACAGAAGGGCTGCTGACGGAGGGAGGACTGACCTGGAAGAGACTGGAAAAAGGAGAAGTTGGTGCAGAGGGGAGAGGTGAGGGCAGAAGCAGCCAGGAGGCCCACAGGAAACACTCACAGACGGAAAGAAAATGAAAAAAAGGAAGAGACCAGCAACGCAAAAATGATTTAAAGACACAGAGACTTGGTGAGATGTAGAATAAAGTAATTCAAATAAGTTCCCAAGGAATTGTTTAGCACCAGCTAATGTACCTTCCAGGTGATGCTCCTGTTACCCCCACAGGTATACAGACACCCAGTCTAACAAGGACTTCCTCTATAATCCCTGTCCCTTCTACTTGTCACCCCCAGCATACCATCCCATCCCACAGGAATGGTGCCAGTACTCACATTTTCATGACCATGCCTGGCAGCATCAGTACAGATTATCATGTACAGTTCTTTCTGCAGCCTGCTTTGTGAAGAAAAGTTCATATGAATGGTGCTTGCTATCTACAGTGCCAGTATCTTTATTTAAAACATGTTTCAAAATTTCCAGTTCAAGCAAAAGGAAACATTCCTCTGCTTTGTCAGTGCATTGGCAGCCAGACTTCTGAGCAGATACCTTACTGATATCCAGAAAATCCTATTTTAAGTTGACCTTTGTCTGAATAACATTCTCTAGTGACAAACTGCTGCTTCTTCCCAAACATCCATCCTCCCCTGAGGCAAAAAAACCCCCAACAAACCCCAACCAAACATCTTAATCATCATCATCATCATCATTATTTAGTTTGAGTATGTCATGAGGACTTCCCTTTCAGCAATGCCAAGAAGCCTACTGGCACCTGGTGGGGGATCTGAAGGCTATTTACATTCCAGAGGAATCTGCTGGGAAAATCCAGGACTCTCAGTGCTTTGAACATCTCCCATCTGAGAGGTGAGGCAGATGCCTGATTGCTGTAACTGGAGATGGGGCTCTTTGCTCAAGCATCTGAAGCCCTTGTCCAGTTACAGACCAGCTCTCTGCAAGCTTAACTCAGTCTGTACCAACAACAACAAAGCAAGCTTGCAGGTCCTGGCCAAACAAGTCTGGCTGAGTTTGTGAGGGTACATAGCCTATGGCAAGAAACCTCAGGTGTGCTTTTTTTTTGTCACATACTCAGCTTTACTGTTATTAATTTACTGCCTATAGCTGAGATGATCCACAGTCATAAATACTAAAGAGAAAGAGAATATTTTATGCTTCTCCCCCATGATCCTGTTAATAGAACAATGTTACCAAAGCAAAACTAATTTCTTGCAGATATGGCCCCTGTAATGAAGCAGGACAGACTCAAAGGTGATTGACTGTGACCATAGGTAATTTCAGACCTGGGGATACAAGGGCACCTTCATCAACTCTCTCACCTGCACCACAGCTGAACTTTTGGTCATGTCTGACCTAGATAATTTAATATTTTTATTTTTTTTTCAAGCAACAAGACAGTAAAGGCCTATCATCCAGGTGTAATGAGTACAAGTCAGTTGTGTTCAAAGCTGGTTCAGAGATTCTCAGCAGTGTTGGGAAAATTGCAGTTTGATGCCATGCACATGCCAACAGCAGCAGCCAACCTGGATTCCCACAGCCCAGACATTGAGCCCGTGCCATTGTCACACCCAGCCCACCCCTCTAGGTGGGTTTATGTCACCCTCAATCACCCCATCTTGAGCTAGGAAAAGAGTAGTAAGGATTTTGAAAAGTTTCACTCAACACATTTCCAAATAAGTCTAATAGTGTGTCTGATGAATGTAACCATGGGGGACAGCTGAAGAATGAGCACAGGTGAATGAGTGGATTTTTGAGAGGTTCAGAGAGACAGGGAGAGATTGTTTTATTCCTACTGTTTTGCCAGCCTGTTGAAATGAAGATCTGAGACTGTCACTGCTCCAATGCTACGCAAGAAACAGCTGCATCAGCCTCTGGCCAGGGTGAAGGCCATGCAAGTGGATAGGGCCAGTTTTGAAAAGCTCTTGCATTACCCTTACCCTGCTCCTACAGAGTGACAGCAGCTCCTGCTCAAACCCATGACATGGATCTTCAACTCCTGCCTTTATACACATGACCTTGAACATGCTGAGATGGACTCAAATGTGGCTTTTGGAACCTGGCCACAGAGTCTCACAGACCCAGGGAAGCAGCATGAGTTGAGCAAGTGGTTCTTGCCTGCACAGCTGTGACAGGGCTTTCCCAATCACCTGGCTGGTGCTCGATGTGCTCATCCTTGCTTCCAGTCACTTGCTGCTCTGATTTTCTTTAACCTATTTCTGCCAGCTGCGCACAGCCTGGGAAAGTTTGGGGAACCTCCTACTGAACATAGCATCAACTTGTCAAACAGATTTCAGCTGTGAGAAACACCCTGAGACTGCCTATTACAAACTGCACTTTTTTTTTTTTATTTTTTGTCTGTCTGAATGGCATATAGAAGAAAACAGAAATAAGGAAAATGCGAAGTTAGCAAACACAAGCCTCCGCACAAACATTTTAATATGAGTGCTAAGCAACAGCCCAAAATAGTATCAAAATAAGCATGCTTGCTGGGGAAGCTGGGTTGTGACATAATATAACCTTGGGTTGGATGCATAAATAGGAAAGGCACTTTCTTCCTTAGTTTGTCAATAGTTTGTTTACAGATAGATAGCAGTTTCTTGCTAAGAAACATTTCAGCCTGGACAATAGTTTGGTCAGGATGAGCTAAGGATTATTCCCATCCACCCTGGCCTACAGTAATTTTTCCAAACAAGTTCGATGCAAGCAGTGGGGAGACACAAGCCAATTGATGAATGATTGCCTACATACTCTGCAGTGAGGGCTCCCATGATTGATGTTCAGGGCTTCCAGTCTCTGTGCTGGTTCCCAGTCTGTTTCTGAAATTACTTTAAAGATAAATTCAAACTCAGGAGTTGTTAAGATGGTTGCACTCTTACTGTCAAGGGGTTCACTTACAGAGCACGCTGAAAGCAGAAAAGGCCCTTCATGAGTTTTCCAAAGCCTTTTGTGCCAACTGAGCCTTCCCAGCACCATGACAGTTTTGTAGCTTTTCTCCCATCCCCTGAAAACAAACAAACAAACAAACAAACAAACAACTTCTCTTCAGAAGTCTACAAGTAACTCCTCCCAAACTTGTAGGAGTTAACCAACCCAGTCCTTCTCCGTGCTGAACGCTTATCTCCTCACACAGAAGAAGAGCCAGAGTGCCTCTGACTATGCTGGGGCTTTCACTATTACAGTTGGTTTTTTTTCCTAGAAAGCCCAGAACCAATATATATGACATGGGTACAGCATAAAATACAGAAAAGTGATGTGTTATCACATGCCTAAGCAAAGTAATTTTTTGAACAATCTTCAGAACAACCACCGACTACAGCACAAGTGCATGTGTGCATACCCTGGGGAAGAGGTGGCTTTCTGTCATAACACACTGGGGCAGAATGTAATCCCGAAGGCTGTGGGGGAAAAGGGAGGAGGGGACTTGAGTTTTTCTTATCCCCAGTCCACTACCAAAGGACGATTTTAAAGCAGTTTGCAGATCCACAAGAAGACTAATGAATTCACATGACTGTTTTCTGTTGCCAGTGCTGCACTTTAGCCTGTATTTTGACCATGTGGATCAGAAAGAGGAGACCTATTTTCTGTCATGTGAAGATAGATGGCTGTCAAGAGCCATAGGGCTCTGACTCATGCTCCCAGCTGTGGTGGTTTATGACAACACCATTGTTCTCCCTCTTTCTCTCCCCATGCACAGATGCCTGTACCTCTACTCCATTGGCTTAAGTTAGTGTGCCAGGTGATGCAAACCAGCTGTGAACTGGGGCACCAGGGCAGGAAATACACACTCAATGTTACATGCCTAGCAGGGACTAGTTCCCCAGCATTTGCTTGCCAAAGTCCAAAGGAATTTCTGTGTCTGCACTTTGGCTACTCAGATTCACTCTGTTCCAAATGTATAATAATTGTCTTCCTTTTCCATTTTTAATCATCAGGGTGAATGGTTACAGCCTTAGGAACAGTTCTTATGCCACTGCCTTGGTTGCCCTATGGTCATAAATAATATAATTTCACATGGCATTTGGAGTTTCATGTTGCTTTGCTTCAATCCCCAGAAGTTTTGTCACCCATTTCATCTGGTACATGCATAGACCTGTGAGTAACATCACTCCTGTGAACTTCCACTGGTGCCAAGAAGAGTGAAGATCACCAGTCTCAGTGTGGGATGGCAAGACTGAACTTGCTTAGAATTGCAGAGATTTCAGGATATGGCAATAACTAATTGTTTATATTGCGTAGCTCCAAGTCAGTTACATAAAAAGGCCTTGGCATGATGTTTTATTTAAAATGCTCTTCAGTACAGGAGAACAAAGAATATGAATGTGGAAAAGGTATAAGAAAACCCATGTGTTTCTTAAAGGGTGAGCCTCCAGAAAGCAGGAGCCTGGAGGGTTCAAAGGTGAGTCTCCTGGTGATGCAGAGCACCACTACAAAATCCACATAGCATTTTGTCACTTTGCTATGAGCCCACTGGGTTGAGATGTCCTTTCAGCCTTGGTAAATCACTGTCTGTCTCTCTAAAGCCCAGTTGTTTGCTCAGGCTATGAAGTGATGACTATGAAGGGAGGTGGAAAAAAGCATCTTGGACTTCCCCTCCAATAGTTCTATTCAGTTTGCCAATAAGCAGTGGAAGTTTGATACTTCCTTTTTTTGTCTACAATAGAGCACAAAAGTACACGGTAAACTCCTCTTTCCATTGCAAACAACTCACACAAAAATAGCAGCATAAATTTGAGGGTGATTTCTCCTAGACATACTGCAGGGCAAAAGAGCACAACTCCCACCCACTTAACCTCCCACAAAACTCACTGTGAACCACCAGGGACATTCTCTGTGTGGGTCTGTCACTCTGAGAGAAAGGATCAAGGGATTAAATAACTTCATGTGAACTGGTAAAAGCCTTTACTTTAACAAGCAGCTCTCTGAACATAGAATCACAGAATCACAGAATCACAGAAATTAGACATCCCTCAGACTCAGAAATAACTACATGGTATGTTTCTTTAAAGTCTCACATCTGGAAAGGTTCCCAAATGTCTTCATAGTTATTAAAAGAGGTAACATTTTAAAGGAGAATGAATGTATTTCAATAGGTGAAAAAGTAGATACATCACAATTTTGTTTTGAGTCCTGTAATGAAGAATCAAGCAATTTCTGTCAAGACTCATAGTAGCAGATCCATGCAATCACAAATGCTGTAACCTTCAGGTTGGGTCATTATTCTCTCTTTTCTTATAGGAAATAGACCAAGAGACTAAATATTTTCCCTTGTTCTCTTTATAGAAAAAAAAGTCATTTTAAAGATACTTAAAAGAGAACGCCCTTTTCTTCTTTTCTAACTACTGAGTGCTTTTAGCTAGTTTTACAAGAAGATGAACACATAACCTCTGTGTCAGCACTTCCTTTAGAGATGGTCAGGTTTTCTTCACATTGTTAAAAGTCTGTAATATACTTCACCACTTAAAGGGGAAAAGGCAATTGCTTGTCCTCTGAATTTTCCATTACCATCATTAGAGGAATACATGCAAGAAGTTTTAAGGACTTGATATGAACCACTTTCCCTCATAAAGAGTATTTTATAATCATGTTCTGATTATAAATCCATTTGTTAGTCTAAACACAAATATGTTTTGATAGCACTAAATGTTTATATTTTCATGTAAGTCAAAAAATCTTGACAGCCTCTGTCTTGCAAAAAAAAAGTAATTTCAAGACAGAACATACATATGTCTTTTCATGTGTGTGTGCTTGTCTAAGATTCACATGAAAAAAAAATTTCTGAAATTCTTTTTTACTCAAAGCTGCCTTGTACACCAGCCACGGATATGACCATGATTATATTACATAAACCACAAACTCTTTTTCCTTCCAAAACGCAACTTCCATTTTTGGTGCCAACAGAAACGCGGTACTTTTCAGGCAAGGGCATGATCCTAAGAATTTCCCAGGGAATGCTGAAAGGAAATTGA
Organism: Ceyx melanurus; assembly: GCA_024611195.1. NCBI lineage: Eukaryota > Metazoa > Chordata > Aves > Coraciiformes > Alcedinidae > Ceyx > Ceyx melanurus. The sequence goes on along the minus strand of JANHGL010023260.1, from coordinate 67,220 downwards.
AGACGTTATAAATGAGAACCATCAGATTTCCAACCTTATCCTTCATCTATTCAGACCTATGATTAGATCTCATTTGCTTTCTGACTTCTTTCTTACCATCAGAGAAGAATAAGTTTCCCATGTTATTCAATAACAAAAAAAACCCCCACAACATACTTTTGAGTCATTTTTTTTTTGGACAAGAATGATGCTTGCTCACTTAATTTTAAACCTTGTGCTTTCCATAAAAGCTTTTGAAAATTTTTAGTAGACCTGGAAATCTTCTTAGAAGAAGTCAAGTTATTACTACCATTTTTCTCAAGGAATCTTGGAGTTACACAACATTGTGGATGGCTGCATACTGTTGTTGAGTGACTGCAGGGAATACCAACTGTGACCAACAGGGACAAAAAGGCTATTGAACTGTGTGTTTCAAAAGCAGCATCCTCCTTTTGAAGACCAACAGGGACAATATATCTCTTCTCATTTATGTTTGGGGTTTGTGCCCTAAACAATGCTAACAATGAATGGTAATGCCATTGTCAAGTGCTTCCAACTTCTAGGGGTGCATCATCCAGTTTTTACCTTTCCTGGGTGCTCATGGATAGTGTTTGTGTGAAGTGGCAGTGGAGAAAGATTTATAAAACTGGACAATCTGATATCTGCATGATACTGTTTCTGGGAGCAGGGTTAGGAAGCACAGTGGTAGTGCCCAATTCTTGACCTGCACATTTGGATTTGTGAGTCTTCAGGCAGCCATAAGGCAGGTGAGACTCAGGCACTGAGTCGTTGCTATACCATGTGTCAGTTAACAGCTATGAGCAAAATAACACTCCCTAGTCACGGTCTTGGGAACTGTGGTTTTGTTTATTAATATCACAAGGTACATTTGATAGAAAAATGACATAATATAGTAATAAAAGCCTACAAAGGCTTTGGTCTATAACCAAAATCCTAGTAGCTTTGGAAAATAATTTTCCTACGTTCTTTCGAAGTTGTGTGTGTTCTCACAACAAGGGGGTTTACTAAAACAGACATCTGGGCCTGTCTGTGGGGGCGAAGTGTGAAGTGTTTTCAATATAGGGGAATTGGTATATATCAGCATTTAGTTTTTTATTTCATTTGCTAAAAATATACATGAAGATCAAGATCCATGATAAGGAGTTGAAGCAGTATCTGCTCCAGGGTGGGGGACACACTCAGCACTGGTATCAGTTGTGCCTTGTGACATGACTTCAAATTGCCAGAAGTCTTTATTGTAGTCAAAACTATTTGTTAAGTTTGAATGTCACACAACTGGCTAAAATGAAGGTGGGTAGATGTGTTTGAACTGAAGTTCACCATAGATATAACAAGTCTCATAGTGGTCTGATGGAGTACTATGCGTGCTGTGGAGGCAGAGGGAAAATCAAGTGCCAAACATTACTGAGTGGTTTTCATCTCAGTGGCAACCAGAGGCAGATGGGGTTTCTGTGTGTTTAGTTTCTCCTGACCATTGCTCTGTTCCCTCTGCAGTCCTACAGGCTCTTATGTCGCCCTTATGCTGGGCATCCTCTGGTCACAGGGTCACCTCCTTCTTCTTGTCTGAGGACTGCAGGCAAGGGGACAAAAATCAACACAGAGCCCCCCAACCCTATAGCTGAGACTCAGCAGTTCAGACCCTGCCACCAATAGGGAGCAAAAAAAGTGCCCACTGTCCTTGTCCCCTCCTGTCCACCTGCCAACCTGGTGCTGCAGCATGCCCTGCTGTTGGTGGGCTTCTGGAAGCCCCAGGCCCCAATAACTCGGTGGGATTGCCCAGCCATAGGCTACATAACCCCTACCCTGGGCATTCTTCAGTCCAGGGTAGCCATGGGGCAAGTTTTCACAGAGGCAAGCAGGGGAAGACTGAAGCATTCACACCCCATCTCCCAAGCGAATCTGTACGCCCATGCTGACAACTCGTTATGTTTTCAGGAACTGGGATCATTTTTCATCAGTGCCTGGAGGTATCCACATAATTTTAGAAAATACATAGAATCTTCTGCCTCAATTGACCTGATTTTGATTTGTGAATTGGGATTTTTTTTTTCTTGTCAAAACTCTTCTGAGGGTTGCAATGCCCAAATTAGGATGAGAAATCAAAAGGGACAGCACATTCCAGTGTTCTTTTTTTTTTTTTTTTTTTTTTTCCTGGTTATTAATTAGCAGAAGTAAAAAATAGGACTTAAGAAAAATTAGTGACTTTTTTAAATGGAATTCCCATTTCATTAAAAAAATAGTTTCTCACAGAACAGTTTGGAGGGAAACTACAAACTTTGATGGAAATTATTTTATTGTCTTTAATATTTTTTTCTTAGAAAATCCCTTTTTTCTCATTTAAAGAAATATAAGCTCCTCCAAACACTAAAAATATGAAACTCAGGCAGTCTTCAGTCTTTTTTTTCTTTTTTCCCAATGAGCAGAAACATTCCCATTTGGTTCTAAAGAAGAAAAACTTCAAATTCCTTGAGAATGTTAATGAGATGAGAAAGATATATTCTCTTCCCGTAAATAACTGTATATACCCTACCAACAATACCATTTCAGTGTGTGGTGGCGGCACTTTATAGTAGCTGTCTGATTTCTTCTTATTTGCTCACAAGCTTAATTCCTCCTTATCTCAAAGGACAGAAATCCACAGACCAAGTTTGACCTTGCTGTAATTCTGAATGATGTCATTTTGTCATTGCTGAATTTGATCCATTATGATTAGAAAGTGTGTTTATCTGGCAAGGAAATTAGCTGAGCATATGTGCTTAATTTTAAGCGTGCTTTTAATGCTATCCCTTTTCAACAAACCACTTAGACACATGCTTAACAGCCCATGTGCTTGAAGTTAATTAAGTGCTTAATTGCTTTTCTGAATGTGGGCCTGAATAGGGATGGACTGAAGCATGTACTTCAGTTCTTAGATAAATCGTATCCTAAAAAACAATCGTTTTCCTGACCCTTCACCTCTCCTTCATTCTTGCTTAATTTATTTCTTTCCTATGACAGCCAACTCATCCCTATGTTTGCGTAACAAAAATCCAACCAAAATAAGCTGTGGCCTTGTCATACTATCTCTAAATATAGTTGTAAATAGCTGTAATTAAATCCAGAGATCTAGTAACGTGGCATTAATTAGCCTAATGGAGAACTAAGGGAGAAATGTGGTTTCTGAGGCAGTAAAATTCTGTGCCCTGGAACACAAAACGTGCTGGTCAAAATCCAGCTTAAGACCTCTAGGAAACATGAAGTCGTGTTAAGATGGGGTTTCTCTGGTGGAGAAAAAAAAAAAATCTGACAGAAAATTCAGATTTAATAGAAAGTTTTCAGAAGTACCACCAGTCACTTTTCTTGGCAGGTGGCTACCCTGCTGGTGGGAGCTGGCTAGGCTGGGCAGGCTCTCACTGTGATGGTGAGAGAGCAGGGCTGGGATGCATTAGAAAAACCTTGTCCAAACAATACAGAGCATCAATCCCCCGTGAATTCAGGTGATTTAAAGCACATTATCTTTGTCCAGCAGGTTTCCTGCCCAAGGAGGCTTGGCAGCAGCCAGATGCTGGCTGGATTGCTGCTGCTGCAGGAGTTGCCTGGCTGATGGGCACGGGGTGGTGTGCCCAGCCTGGGCTGTCCTGGCTCTGCTGGGCAGTGCCAATATCAGGCTACCCATTATTTCACAGCCAAAATGAATGAGCAACTTGACTCTGGCTCTTCTTTAAGTGTTAAAAGTAGTATAATCATTCACTTCTTTTTTCTTCCGTGCCAGTGAAGCTCCTTGAAAGATGAGATTTTCCAGGTCCGACAGGGAACGTCTGCAGGACATCGGCTCTGCTGGACCTCGTCTGTCCATCGCCGCAGTGCTCCTGTCCTGACATTAGCTGTTTCCCTGCCGGTCCCTACAGAATGCTGTCGTGACATGTGCTGCCCTGCTGTGCCACAGCTCAGTACTGCAGCCCAGAAGACGGGGCCGCTATAGCTGCTGCAGGAGAGACGTGACGCAACAGGGTAACGTCATCGTGATGAGGGGCCAGCACGGGATGAAAGAGGCAATTAATTAGCACCTTATCCCCTAAATCACATAGGGAGTGCGTAATTTGTGCTCATATGGCAAATACTGTGGCGTCAACCAGTCCACTTTTTTGTTACCATGAATTGGTGATGAACTTCGGATTAAACCCTTCCAGCTCTACCTACCTCTCTGCTGAGGTACCTGCCAAAACGGTTTTTCAGTCCATCCAGACAAAAGTATGCTGTCCCTGCTATAAGGCAGGCTATGACAAGTGGGATATATCAGATACTGGGAAAAGACAACTTCTCTCAAAGATTGTTCCATGTTCAACACATACTCACATAAAGGAAGTCATCTTACTCCTTCACAAAACAGTCCAAATCTTACACATGTTTAAGTCTGTCTTATATCAGGTGACTTTCCCCTTCTACTGGTTCTTTCAGCAGTCTGGGAGTCTGCCTGGTACCTCTCCGACCTCCTCTGGGAATACCTCATTTCAAAGAGGTGGCAAGCCTGAGTCTCACCTGTCTACACTCTCTCATAAGGACTGATGTTTGAAACACCTGTATGGACAGGCTGGGTCTATGAGCTGAGACCAATGGTATGAGATTCAACAAGGCCAGGTGCTGGGTCTTGTACTTGGGTCGCAACAACCCCCTGCAGTACTACAGGCTTGGGGAAGAGTTTCTGAAAAGCTGCCTGGCAGAAAGGGACCTGGTGGTACTGGTCAACAATTGGCTGAACATGAGCCAGCAGTATGCCCAGATAGCCAAGGAGGCCAATAGCATCCTGTCCATCAGCAATTATGTGGCAAGCAGGGTTAGGGAAGATTGACTCCCTGTACTCAGCACTGGTAAGAACACACCTCAAATAATGTGTTTAGTTCTGGGCCTCTCACTACAAGAAGGCCATTGAGGTGCTGGAGTGAGTTCAAAGAAGGGCAATGAAGCTGGTGAAGGGCCTATAGCACATGGCTTATGAGTGGCAGCTGGGGGAACTGGAGTTGTTTAACCTGAGAAAAGGAGGCTGCAGGGAGACCTTATTGCTTTCTACAACTACTTGAAAGGATTTTGTAGTGAGTTGCAGGTTGGTCTCTTCTCCCATGTAACAAGTGATAGAACACGAAGAAATGTCCTCAAGTTGTGCCAGGGGAGGGTTAGATTGGATATTGGGAAAAAATTATTCACCAAAAGGGTTGTAAAACACTGGAACAGGCTTCTCAGGGAAGTGGTGGAGTCATCATCCCTGAAGGTATTTATAGAACCATGTGTAGATGTAGTGCTGAGGCACATGGTTTAGTGGTGACCTGTCAGTGCTGGGTTAATGGTTGGACTTGATGATCTTTTAAAGGTCTTTTCCAACTAGAATGATTCTATGATTCTATGACATTGCATGTGTGGGGTGGGAAAACCAAAACTCCCTCCAGTCACAGCTTAAGACTTAGGACACTTTACCCAGTACAATATGTGTTACTACTTGAGTTCATACTCAACAGTTTGTAAAAATTGTTCTCTCATATCCTGTGACTATCAAATAATTTGTATTTATCATGTAGCATACTGAATGGGTATATGTAACAGATAAAGATTTCAGTAAGTGGAAACGTTGGCAAGAGGAAACATGGATTGTCACATTACCATTCTGCAAACACCAAGTGCCTCCAGTCTGTTTATCTTCAGAGAAACTGGGAAATCACTTGAGTGATTCATAGACATTAGATTAATTAAAAATTAAAAAACAAAAAGCAAAAAACCCAACAAACAAACAAACAAAAAAACCACAAAACAAAAAACAACAACAAAAAAAAGAAAAGATGAGGGAAACTGCCAGAAACAACAATACTGGAAAATAGGGTTGTATCTACAGTCAGTTACCGTAACCCTGTAGACACCAAACTATCATTGGAGAAAATATATATTAATAAGGTGTATCACTGCAGAAGCTTTTGCTATGACATGTGTGAAATTTCCTGATTCCTCTCAGCCTCCTTGGAAAACTAGCTTGAACCTGAGCCTTTGCAAGATCATGAAGTCTCCACTTCTGGAAAAAAAACAGGCTAGTTCCTTGTACCATGATTGTTGCTTTAGTGATAACAACCATCACTTTCACCAGGGAAACCTATGAAGCATGAAGAGGACTGCTGCCCAGCAGACTGAAATGTGCCTAGTTCCAGAAGCATATGAATGTTAAGATCTATTTCAACCAAAATGCATTAGGCATCTCTAGAAACCCAGACCCATCTGCAGCAGGGATAAGGGGAAAGGAGCTGTTGTTTCTCTGCACTGTGTGCTTCTGTCCCATGTCTCCCCAAATTGCCCACAGGCAGTTTCTCTCCTGATCTGGCAGAGACTCTGTAGTTTTTCTGGGCCCTTGGGGAACACCTAAGAGCCCATGTTGCCCTGGGATTAACCCTGTCCCATGCACAGATTACTCAGGGCTCTTCTATGGAGTGGAGCTCAGTGAAATAAGGTAGGGTCTCTTAACCCTACCAAGCACGATCCAAGGTAGGTAGTTGTAAAGAAACTGTATCTACTGAAATTTTGCTGCCTCAAAGCTTGTGACATGGGGAACTGTGGAAGAGGACAAGAAACTGCTGAAAGCAAGGCCTTGACCCTCTCCATCTACTGGGCTGGCCAAGAACTGCAGGGTTTCATCCAGAAAACTGGCACTATTAATCAGATTAACGTGTGTTTTACCACTGTAATCCAAGCAAACAGAGCGCACGCTGATGGTAAAAGGATACTCATCTTGTGGAAGAGGGATTCAGCATCTGTAGAGCTCTCTTTCTTGACACCTTGCCTTCTTCCCTCTGGGAATTTAATAGTCTCACTATTCTTACTTATGTACACTGAATACTAGAATATCTGTGCTGGCTGGATCCTACTGTAAGACATTTCTACAGAGAGCATCCCCGCAGAGAGCAAATCAGATAGGTCTGCATGACCTTGTCGAGCAGACAGCAAGTACCAGCAGGACTTTCTAGGAAATCATGGCTACAGTCAAATACCAATGTTCAGGCATAACATTGCAAATAGAACTCCCCCACATCTCTTTGCATACCTAGAACTTTCCTCCTGGCCAACTCATTTGCCATGAAGTTTCTAAGGACTTCATTCTTATGTCCTTAACTTCCCTGCTAAGTATAAAGAGAGTACTGGGGATTCCAGTGGCTAGAGGGATGCAGATTTAGTTATTTCACTCACTGAACTCCTTTGTAACTTCAGCCATTAAGTGACACTTAAGAGTCGGTTTTAAAGTGATCACATGCAGAGTAGCTGGGGAGAAGCAATGAAGTTGGTTCGGCTGTGAGCTTTGCTTGCAATTATGAAAGACTTCTTTTGGGACCTAAAAGGGTATGTGGTTTTAATAGCTGAAGAATCCCCCAGGAGTTGGAAGGGCCTTTTCTTTTTTTTTTTTTGTTTCTTGCTTTATTTCTTTTAATAAAGACAACATCAACTGAAATAATTTCCTTGAAGACAGCCCTTAGCAGTGTTTCTTTTGCTGGGGTTTTGTCTGGGGAGTGGGTGGAAAGGGTTTTCCCCACCACAGGAGAACAAAGCATTTATAGCATGTTATTTCTGAGCAGATTTAAAGGAATTTTCCGGTTTTATATAACTTCTGTGTTTAGCACAACATAAATATTTTAGTAGAGAACAGTTATTGCACTGTAACTGTCTAAGTCCCTCTGCCTTCAGTAAAAGAAAGGAATCCGATTGGCCTTTCTTTGTAAATGCAACCTTTTCATTACATACAAATATTACCTAGGGATGGGATGGCAACCGGGGTACATACACACTCAGCTGGCCCGCCGGGTGCAGAGTTTAGCCCAAGCAGTGGCCCCGCAGAACCGGAGAGATCGCCCTAAAAAAAACCAAAACCAAAACGGCAGCCGGATGCGGCCGCCAGGGGGCGCTGAAGGAGCGCTGAGCGCGGCGGCGGGGCCGGAGCTGCCGGGAGTGGGCTGAGGGGTGCGGGATGAAGGGTGAGGGGTGAGTCGTCCAGTGTGCGGCATGCAGGCTGCAAGGTGAAGAGTGAGGGATGAGGACTGAGGGACGCAGGGTGAGGGGTGCGGGGGGTGAGAGGTGGAGAGTGAGGGGTGGGGGATGCGGGATGTGTTGTGCAGGGTGAAGGGTGCAGAGTGGGGGATGAAGAGGTGAAGGGTGGGGGATGGAGGTTAGGGGTACAGTGTGCAGGATGCAGGGTGAGGAGACCCGAGATGTGGGTTTCCTACACTGCCTGTCAGTCTGCTCCTTGACCTTGCCCTAAATTGAGAGGTACTTGCCTTCTCTCCCTCTGGTTAATTCACATTGGTCTTTAAAAGTTGTCCAGCAAATGGCATCTGTGTCAGAGTTGCCACAAGAGCTTCTGAGCCCTCAGGAATTATTTTTTTCAAGGAAATTTCATTCTCTGATGAATTCGGGCTCTGTTTTCTACAGAGGAAAACACCTCACACCCTTTTACTCCAAACAGTAATAGTAAACATGAAACAGTAAATATGGCTAACCAATCTGAGTCCCCCCCCCCAATAATGACATCAAGGACATTAAGAGTGACAGATGGGAGCCAAACAAGGCAGTTATTTGATAAGACAGAGGTTTTAGGAACAATTTGAGGAGTCAAATAAGTAGCCAGAAAAGTAGTAATTTTTATTATTTTTTTTTTTCACAGCATACTGGTTTTTAACCCTGTGTGGTAGTAGCAGCTTTATGTGCTAACAGTATCTAGGCAATTCAGTGAATGGCATCTGACATCAAAACCTCAGGACCAACCCTGGCCTTGCAATGGACATCCATGTACCAGGGATTTTCACAATCAGTGGAGGGAACATACTGTCGGTGTGACTGGTGCTCACTGTGAGTCTGTGAATGAATCATAGATATATTCCATTCAGAAAGCTCCCAGTTGCTTACATGCATATTTTAACTTGTGCTTGAAAACCAGACTGGAAATCACTGCATGCAATAGGCAACAAATCTCAGTTTTGTTTTCTTCTAATGCCAAATAAGGACCTTCATTAAAAGAAGGGAAACAGAACCATCCTGAAAATTGGATTTCATTTTCATTACTTTGCAACCCAATAATCAGTTCTTCTTGATATTGTCTGGCCTTCCTCTGAGCTGTGGTGGTAGACATATACTTCACCTGTGACTTTTGGTTGGCTGGTTGGTACTCAAGAGACACTTTCATGCTGATTGATTATATGAGTTAGGAGGCTCATACAGCTTACTGTCCCCCTCTTTGCTTGAAAGAAGGCATTGCTCCTGCTGGAATGCCTTTGGTAGGTGCCTGTAGTGCCAATTAGTAGTTTTGTTACTGTCTTGTATGCTTTCAGGAGGAAACTGTTTCTGTGATGGACCAGAGTATCAGAATTGGCCGCAGGACATATGGGGCAAGAGGGTCCCACAGAAAGAAACAGTGGGAAAGGGGGATATATTTTATACAGGGAGGACTGACAGCATGAAGGGGTCGGGGAGGGGGGACAGCGCAAAGGGGAAGAGGGGAAGTAGAAGATAGGGAGGGTTTAGTTCATGGCTGACTGTCATAAATGTGATACACAGAGTGACTGGAGTTGCTGTATAATGGGGATAGGATGCTGGCCACACTGGCAAGTTGAGAACACTGCTGCTTAGGCCACGCAGTGTTTCATCCTTATAGAGCTTCATTTTCAGGTTTATACAGCTCTTTTGTCCTAATTGTTTGTTACAGAACCGAAGGAGGAAATTGTACCTCTTCACAACATGGATGTCTTGAGTCCTTCCTTGTTTGCAAGCACCAGGACCAGAACAGGGTTTTTCTACGTGTTGATGGGCAAGTTGTTGGCACTGGGCAGAACTAGGAGCTCTAACAGCGTAAGAGTGGCTGTGTGAGCAGGATGTTGGGCCAGAATGGTCTGACACCCTTTGCAGTGCCAGAAAACATTACAATTTGCTGGTTGTGGCGATAAGTCCATTGATCCTGAAAACTCAACTCTCCAAATCAGCTGTTGCCAGTGCTCATGTCTAAGACATGAAAGAAAATTAAATAGCAGATGATGTAAACTGTTCCCTCCGTTATACTGCAGAAGGGGACTTGGGCTGATCTGGGATTTCAGAAGCTATTTTGGGCATAGCCTAGATGTGGATCAAGACACAACTTGAAGAAGTTCATATCCAGATAAGAGAGTTGGTCCTTGTTCATCATTCACTGTGGCAAAATCCACAGGGAGGGCATAACCAAGAGTGTTAACTCATGACTTATTCTGTTGGGAGTGTGAGATGTTCCCATCTCCCTTTTCCCTTTCTAAACTACTTGACTCTCCTAGTCTCTGCTCCCCTGCACAAGCTGCAGGGCTAATGGGACCTCTAAGTGGGGATGTGCAGAAGCTTTGTGCCAAAAACATCTCTGTAGTTTTATCTTTTCCCTATTGAGTGTTCCAGCTCCCTGGTCTGCAAAAAAAAGATATCCATAGAGACCATGAACCAGCTGTTTTCATTGTTCCACTGGCTTCTCTGCATCACAAGGTCTTACCGAGGTTACACGTGATTTGTGAGAACTGAGCAAAGAACCAAGAGGATGGTTGTGTGCCTCAGCAGTCAGTGCTTGTTGTTACACCAGTTTGCTTTTGGCTAAACTCTAAACCATTCCAGTTTATCTATTTGTTAATGCTGTAGTGCCATTTTAAGGAAGAGAGAACACTATGGGGAATGAGCAACTTTTTCTGCATTTTGAGGGCAGGAGAATCTTTTACATGTGCTTAACACCAGGATCAGAGGCTGACAGGACCTCTGCCTCTTCTTCAGGAGCCAAACTGGATATACTCATGATGTGAATGTATTTTTATTGGCATTAGCACAGGTGCACTGTTGTGCCTCAGCAAGGCAAAGGGGCTATTTTCAAACTGTTGATGCAAAACAAGCTGAAACAACAGCATCCATCAGACGAGTAAATTGTCATTCACAAGAAGTATGGAGGCAATTTTTGTTTAGATAAAATTTGCTGGTAAGACAGCAATGAACACAAGATATTCAACGTTCTAATAAAATAGTAATGCTGCAAGCTCAGCGGCTCATGAAACATTCACAATCTGCAGCTAGTAAAGTGCAAACAAGAGATTTAAGCACTGCTGTTGCTAGATGGATGGAAACCAGTTAGAAGATTAGCGGGAAGATTATTCCACACAGGTTAGAATGAGGTTCATTAAATGCCTATCAGATCTCTCATTTACTGTAAGAGACAAGGAAGGCTATGGGATTGCACCTGTTGAAGCAGTGCTCATCTTCAGAACCAGTGTTGAGTCAAACGAGCCCTTTGCTTCAGCTTCTAGTTTCTTCTGGGTCTGTCATCTCCCTGCATCAGGAGTTCGCAAAAGCTGCATCACCAGTGCACTCACAAATTCCTATTCTTTATGAGAACTAATTGGGAACCAAATTTGCTGTGGGCTCTGGAGGAGAAGATGAAGAAGCAGGCACAGTCAGGAGCCCCAGAGCTCTCCATAAGTTCAGAGTAAGAAGTTCAGTAAAGGAGAGTTCACTCACTTCAAACTCAAGTAAAAATTACTCACCAGGCAGATGATTCCATCCATGGTTTGTTTGTTTTTTAACCTCTGCCTGACCCCATCTTGTCATGGGCTACAGTAAATTGCAATCATTACTGCTATACAAAAGTGCTTCTCCACAGCTCCTTTGAAAATCAGAGGTTAAAAGAAGGGTGGTGGATAAGATCAGAGAGGGAAGACCTCAGATGCCTACCTTCATGTTTCTCACATTACTTTAGTCAAATCATTCTGATTCTTTTCTAAGCAGTTCTTGGGTAAAGCAAGCAGCTTTTTGTTTTCTTACTCTGCAGTAGGGCTCATTCATAAGACAACTCTGCTTTTTTAAAAAAAATGTCCTATAATTATTACAATTTCACTTTTAAGAAGAAATTTTGAAGCTTTCATGGTCATTAAATGTGTGAGAAATTAATCAAATAAACAATCTAAGATTTAAGAGTAAATATTTTTCTGTGTCCACTGTCCATGAACAGCATAACCCAACAAAATGCCCGTGCCTTATTAACACTCTAGTATTACAGGCAATAGGAATAATGGCCTTGAGTGAAATCCTGATGCTGTTGCATTTAAGAAGTGCTAGGCCATTCTCAAAACAAAGAAAGATGGGAGGTCATTTATTACAGCTGCATGTTTTTTTAACTGTGTTGCAATTCTTGTGTCCTCTCATTAAATCCCAAGAGTTTTTTTCCCATCTGTAGCTGGGCTTGTTCTGGACATAGGACAATTTGGATAAAAGTATGTCTTTTCTGCCTTCAGGATTCAAGATAGGTCTGCAGGAAGTATTTCACCACACTGTGTAGATCTACTGGTATTTTGAGTTCTAGCTCCAAGGTATCTGCATAAGTCATGGATAAAAATGTCTTTACTTTCTGGACTCCCAAATCACTTTTGAATCTGGAAGTGATAAATCAAAACCCCTCAAACTGTGTGAAGTAAAGCCATGTACCTTTAATGATGTTTGTTTTCCTACTGGAGACTGTCTCTTGGCAAGGCTTTTCTTCTTTCCCCTAAAGAGGAGGCTCGTGGAGTTCCTGGTTTTGATCTCAATGAAACCAAACAAGCTACCTTTCTACAGGACTGTTTCTTAGTGGTTTCATTTCCAAACTTCTTGAAGACCACAACGGAGGTCACTTTTAAACTTTCTGCATTTTAAATAATGCAAAACTTTCCCAGAAAGTAGGGTCAATGTTGTTTGGTAGTGGTGCTAAAGCAAGGACACGGGGACCCACCTCATGAAGGACTAATTCAAAGTCACACCAATGCTTCACAGGGATTGCCAAGGTAAACTCCATATTAAGCATTTAAGTCCAAGTATAGACTTTAAATGTTTCATATTTCTTTGAATCACTATCACTTTGAAATCTGATAGCCAAACCATGAAGCTGTATCTCATGCTCTTCATTATTATTACGACTACCAATATTACTGATATTAACAATAATAAAACCATGGCATAGGATGTGGCAAAATAATTCTAATTTCATTGTATAAGAAGCTTATACAGCTTCATTTTAAATTAATGCTATTCAGGTCAGTGACTCAAATAAACATGCATAAAGGCTGCCTTTAAAAACAAACTGTTGTTAGCATATGGTAGAGAGAGTTTGTCTGCTCTGCTTGGGCAAATCAGGCTACCTGAGTAATTATTTCCTTAGTGATGCTGCATAAAACTTCTATTGTATTTAATTCAACACAAAACAATTTCTATATTTCATGTCGTGGGAAGGAATGAAAATGGAGATAGTTCATCAATGTTGATATGTGATATAAAAAGAGCTGAGAAGCCAAGGGTATGAGAGTGCATAAAAATGTTTTGTGTCCTGACCAGTACATTGCTTAAAAAAAATTTTACAATCAACCCCAATTGTTCATTCTTCCCATGCAGAAGATACTCACATATTCATTTTTAAAAGGGCAAATCAACCATAATTCAGTTTATAAACTGTGAAGCTGGTTGCGAATGTCTGGATGAATATTCATTAGAATCTCTTAATCTGCCATCGACTGTGATTCATTAGGCATATGTAAATATCACTCACTTTAATTGCCCCTAAACTGACTTAACATAATATTGTCATTAGCAAATTATTAGTTATTTGTGTAACTAATGGTACATTATGATGTACACGTTAAATCAACGGATATATGATTGCAATTATGATGATGTTTTATGTTGGGTGCTTTGTAAACTATTTGATGAAATATAATGGAGCCAAATCAAATCTGCTATGTTAATAGGACAGTTGTGGAACTTTAATATTATATCTCTACACCTTGGTGACTGCTGTAATACGTGAGCCTTTGCCCCACCCCATGCTTCAATGGATTATGGATCAGCTTCACATTCCATATCTGAGGCTGGTGGGACATTTTCATGCCTTCTCACCCTTTGCCTTACTAATGAACTCAGTTCCAGCTAACTATTGGTAAATGTGCCCTAGGTTGCTGTGGTAAGACCTTTGCCCTGAAGGGCCAGGGGGATGGAGCAGAGAAAATGGCCTTTGCAGAATGAAGTGTTAATGGGTCTTGATGGGGAATGCTGGTGTTGAGGTAGCAGCAAGGGACAGGATTTCTTCCAGTGTCCACAGTAACCTGCTGATTTTTCTGTAGTCTGTGTATCAGGGTTTTATATTTTCCCTGCCTCTTAACTTTCTCACTCTTGTTCACTTGTGGAATGAGAAGTATTGCCAGGTATATTTGACCCACCCACTTTCCAGCATTTCCAACAATTACACATCAAGCATGCAGCTTTAAAGATGACAGAGCTATTATGGATGGGGAAGCTTTCAGTTAACATTGTTAAAAGGTTTTTAATTACAAGACCAATAATAGCAGGAATATGTTTGCACAAAAGGGATGAACTATATCCTCAAAAGCTTTTAGTAAGTCTTATCTAAATGCAAAGGTATTTATTAGCATGTTAATGGTTATAGTCCCAGGAATTTAAAAACGGGCCAGTTACCATTGTCACGTATTTAATCAAGATGAAATTAATATGACAGTTACTTTATTTTTTAAGAGCTTATTAAGGCACATTTACTAATAACTAATGAAAATGTGATAAAAATGGACCTAGTCACAAATTAATACGGGGCCTTTGAAGGAACATCCTGGATCCCTAAGTGTTTATCCAGCTATTCCCATCAGCTGTGATGCTCCACCTGGGACCTCACACCTCAGGTGCTATAAATCAGTACCTACAGTGGGTAATGTGGAAGCAATTTCACTTCTGGTCCTCCAAATCAAATAAGACACTTAATTGTAAGCTGACTAGATGCAGATGTCATGAATGTTGAGGGAACTTTTTCACAGAGTTCAGAAGACTTTGGGACAGATGCAAAACATCACATGTTAAAAAAAAAATGGAAAAAAGACACAAGTAATAGGTGCTGATTATGCAAAATGGAAATGTCACATTGGAAATCTGGTTCAGAGGGCTTTATTTATTTGCAGTGTTGACTACAAGCTAATGTTGTGGCTTTCCACTGAGCTGGTTAAAGCAGAGCAAAAAGCACATGAAAATTATTTTATTGTGACCCAGATTGGACTAGTTTAACTTAACTCAGTTAGAAACAGATTTATACTAAACAACAGAAAAAAAAACCAAACAAACCCAAAACAAACTAGAATATCTCAAAAGGGATAGCATACTAACCAGAAATAACCCATATCCTTATACAGACGTACCATATAATTTGCCAGTATCAGGTTTGACCTCACTCCCAGACATACAGCATTCCTTTAGAAACAATCAAGAACATTTGGATACTGTTCAGTGTCTATTTGTAAGAAATTTGGGGTGAATTATTTGCAGAATATTATTTGCAGAATAATTCACATAAATTATTGCCTGGGTAATTTTGAATAATGAAGCAAGCAGGAGAAAAAGACATATTATTACATCATTTGTTCAATCCTAATAGAAACATTAATAATAAAAAATATAACCACATAATAACAAAAATTAATTGCACTTAAGAGATTACTTAGCTGAATCTTGAACCTCACTGAAGGCAGCAGGAATGTTCCTCTGTGTCTAAAATGGGCAGAATAACAAAGAGAGAGAGAAGCAGAAGATGGACTGGGAGATGGGCTGTGGTAACAAATATATTTCAGATATAAATGTCAGTGGGTGATGATCTCTTCAGAGAGGGCAATTGGCAAACCAACCTCCAAACTCTGTCCTTTTACCACTCCTTTTGAGTATCTGCTGAGCTTTGCAGACTGTCCTTAGAATTTTGGGATCTTGCTCCCAAGGGCTGGAATATTTTGGAGGGTGCTACAAAGAGAGAGGGCTTCATCAGTACAAGGGCAGGGGCTGAAATCTCTTTCAGGGAAGTTACATGGGGCTACTTTGTAGGAGGCCTACTTAATCAAGAGCTCAGATAAAAGTGAATCGACTGTGGCTGAGTTCACATGTAGGACAAGAAGTTTGCATTGATGTTAGTTGTTAATTAAAGAGGAAAACAAAGATATGATGGTTTTATTATGTTAGAACGTTTGGGATGCTTGTTAGAATTCTTCCTGGTTAATAAACCACCTGCCAGATTCCAATGTAATAATAATAAAACAACAATAATAGTGTGGTGATTAAATATGATGTAAGATTGATTTTAAATATGAGTGCTTACAGCACAAGTAAGAGGTACAGGCTTGAAAAAATGTATTTATCAGTAGGAAGAGAAATTTCTGGGAAATGAACATGTGGAATAGATACCACAAACCATAAATTACTTACTGAAACAGGAACTTCAGAAGAAATTTTCCCAAGGTGATTCAATATACTACAAGGATTCTGAAGTCACTGGGCTGGATTACACAGCTAAAATACCTTGAAAGAAAGCAGTATCTTTGATTCCAGTAACAGTAGCACATTAGCCCTGCCTCTTGCTTTCTGCAGAGGAAGGTATTTGAGTTTCTGCAGTAGATTCAGTTTATGTGACAGCTCTTCATCATCCTCTTGCTCTTGGGGGAATAACACTCTATAAGACATTTGTTTTTGTCAGAGGACAGGGCTATCTATGCACTTTGAGGAAGTCTTGAAAGGTTGACATGGCTTAAGAGGGTTCTTACACTGATTTCCTGCACTTGGGCAAAAGCTGAAGTCCTTGTTGGCTATCTCCTGCCCTGCCATGTACCCCTCTCACTTGGAAAAAGAGACTGGATTTGAACTCTTAGAAGGGACTGGTAATCCTTCAAAAGTTTAAAAGTACATTTTACATTTACAGTGTGTTTGTAGGACACCTGCAGGACATGTTGGCTGTTGTCCCACTCAGGTGTCAGACACATCACTGCTAACACCACCATGTTACTTTTTGCAGGTGCTTCTTTCCTTCTTGGAGGAAAATTTTAAGTCACTACAGAAAGTGTGTCAGTCCCTTAGAAGAGGACATGTCTCACCCATGTACAAAAGCATATACATAGTCTGAATCTGGCCACATTTGTAGGATGGGCAATGAGGATACCTCAGATGTCTAGAGGCAGGTCAGTTTGTTTCCCGTGTGGAATCATGGATGGATGATTGTGTTTTGGTAGACAGTTGAGGGAAAAAGGAACTGACTGGATCATTAAAAGAGGTTTAATTTCCTTTGGATCTTCACTATGATGGGCACCTCCTGTAACAGTTTTCAAAGTAGATCACACTACCTTCGCACATGCCAGCTCAAACTAAGGTGCCATGTACACACATACCACAATTTCTCCTTGTTCTCTCTTCTTTTACCTTACTAGGGTTTGTAGAGGTCTGTCCTTATACTAGGGCTCTCCCCCAGTGCTGCAACCAAGTCAAAGGACTTCCATATCTATATGGGATTTAAAAATTTCCTTTAGGTACTCCAATCACCTCCTTGGTTTATAGTTTCCTGACAAGATGAGAAACAGTGCTCCTTGTTATTGCACAGGAAAAAGATCTATCTTCTAGGATCTGTTTTGCAGGAAAAGAAGCTGACCTGAGCCTTTCTTGCTGTGCATTTCTTGTGACATTATGTTACATGGCAGTGAAATGGTCTGGGTTAAACTTACTATTTAAATATTGACAAAAGTGAAAAATACCACGTGGTTTGAAACCACATCTGGGGAGCGTCTGCTGCAGTTAATAGAAAAAGTATGGATTTAAGACCTGACCACATGTTAAAAAAACTGCTGGTGCTTTCAGTCCTTCACAAGTGGGAGGAAGCAGAGGGAAACTGCTAGGACTGCAGTGCTTGCCATCAGTCTCCAGGGTGCCTCTGGCTTCAAAGCAGCTCTCCAGAGCCAGTTTCTGAACATGTAAAATCAAGACAATGACACGTTCTTTCTTTTGTAAGGCACATCTTTCTGATCTACAGCTTTAAAAGTGCAATAAAAAAGCTAACTTCTTGTTAGTACCAATGCATAAACATCTAACTTCAGGTTGCTTTTAATTATGAATACTTGAAGTGGCAATGCAATGTCTGTAGTAGTTTTTACTGAACTCAACTTTAACCTAAGATATGAGGGTATCACTGTAAATATGTGCCTATCACAGAAAATTTTCAGGTGTACAGTTTGGCTTGTGAAAAAAATTTTTGGGATGCCTTACAGAAACAGAGCCAGCACCACCACACCACTTAACTTGTCTGATCAGACACTCAGCGTGCCCAAGGAGTTTGAATCACCCCAAATCAAAATCCATTAAGTTGTGATGATACATTTATACTCTTAATTGCTGCAGATTAGAATTCAGAAGAGAATTTTGCATAATGCCAAGAGGTGACCTTTTTTCCGAGGTGCTCTCCTGCAATTGTTAGGACCTTGTAGCAAATGCCTAGCACCATTTCACGAAGGAATGACATATCTCTGATATGCAAATTTTTACAGCACAGCAATTAAGCGGTTTAGAATTTTACGACAGTGTTTGGGCTTTATACAACCAAAAAAAGGGCCAATAAAGGGCTGTGATGGATGGGATAAATCCCACTGGAAATATACCATGTAATCTCATGGAGACAATGCATTATGGATAGCATTGTGATTATTGGTTGTTAATATAGCCCCCTCCTCCCACCCCTCCCCTCCTCACAGCCTCCCCCTCCCTTGCTCCCAACCCTGATGAAAACTGCATGGCTGCCACATTGTCGGGGGCACAGGCCTGGGATACAGATGGGAAAGTTGGGCCATTGCAATCTGCTGTGTGCACGGGCGACAGTGAAAAGGGGGCTTGCAGAGAGGCAGCTTGTCAGCAGGGGATGGGGCTGGGGGCCATATGCCTCTCTTCTTCTCCCTTCTGTCACTGAGTCTGCTGCCACATCCTGCTGTCAGGGGACACTTTAATGATGAACATGTTTTAAACAGTTTTGCTTACCTAGTGACAGCTTTTCAGGGAGGGGGGTCTTAATTAGACATCTTCCGCAGTTTTGGTGGGTTGTATTTTTCTGCAGGCGTCCGTCCAGCCATCGGTCTGTCCTTTCCCCTACCCGCTGCATCTAGGCACTGGGTGCAGCTGCGGTCCTTGAGTCTCGCCATCCTCCACCCATCACAAAGGGCACGTTCCTTTTAGTTTGTGTGCCTCTAGCTGGCCATCGCTTTTCTCACTGCTTGGAATTGCCATCTGAAGTCTGCTGCGGAGCTGACGGAGGTGCTTGTTGCTGATCATGTGCCTCATGTGCAGAATTTTCACAGGCTCAAGCATGATGAGAGAGACCCGTGAGAGAGGCTGATCCTGAAGGGAGAAACATGATAGCAAGATAAACACTGGAATTTTAACTCTGTTTTTGAAAGCGCTTTGTAAAACTAAAAGGGAAAGCCATCTCTGATTGCTGTTTGGAGTGCCAAAGTAATTTAAAGCTTGAAGTCACTCTCTTGCTGTCTGTTCACTGTTTGAGTCAATTAAATTTTGTTTTATACTTTTTTTTTTTCCTGATCTTTTATACCCTTGTTTAGAGCTGCTGCTGCAGTACTTTTTTTAGAGAAGGGGAGTAAGAGACTGTGAAAAATGGATTCTATTGTATATTTAAAGGACATTTTAGGTGATCAAAAATTAAAGCCGTGTATGTTGTAGCAAAATTTAATAAAGATAAAATTTTAAAGAATAATGTTTCTGACCTGGTTGCCCTTCCTGTGGAAAGTTCCCTGGCAGGGGGAGTCTGGGAAGCAAAACCAGCTTAGGGATTGCCTGTGAGGGATGTTTAAACTGACAAGCCTTTGGGTCACAAGGAAAGGAAGTAGGCTTACTGGGGCAAATACAACCCCTGCAACAGCACAGCAGCCTTCCACCAAGTGTGGTTGGACCCTAGGAACTACAGAAAGTAGAACAGCTTGTGTAGAGGATATTGTTTCATCACTAGCTTTGATTTCCCATAACCCCTCCTTAAGACCATTTCCCTAACAGTGTCCAGCCCTCATGCAGAGAAGAAGTCTCACCCCACCTCTGCCATTAGGCTAAGAGGAATCCTGAGCAGGCATTACAGTGTGCCCCACTTCTTTGTATTCTCAAAGATGTCCTTTAAACACTGAGTTTTCCCTGACTATTTCAGTGAAATAAACAACTGGATAGATGGGTATGTAAGTGGGTAGAGGGATACACAAGTACGTAGAAATAGACAGGTAGATAGATAATGTGGGAACTATCTATGGACATGGATTTTAACCATCAAGCAAGTCTAAACTGTGAACAGACAACAAACTGTCGTGTTTCAAACCTCAGCCCCCAAATGAAGCTAAACCACTTCTGAACACAAGAGGCTAAGGTGTCAGGCAGTGAGTTTGTTACAGGCTATGCCAAAATAAAATCCCTGCATGTATGGTGGTTTGAGAATAGCAAATTAGCAGGTATAAATGAGAAGCCCTTGAAACTTTGGGTTTTTTTTTTACTTATAAAAAATATCTTTCTCTTTTCTTCCTGAAAAAATCCATTTCTCTCCACAGCATGATGGAGGTGATCAAAAGAAAGGGAGCTCTTCCTAGCAGTGAGTCTGTTTGTCTTTGAAGGCATGACATAAAAGAAGTGAGAGACTTCTAATGTAATTATGTTTTAAAGTATGGCAGGGCATACAGAAAGGAAGCCCCTCATAGGACAGGTGAGAGGTTTTGCTAGAAGGAAGCCATTTGAGTAGTAAATTCTACTTTATCCCTTACGTTCCTGTGAGGAGGAACCCCTTCATGATGCACTGGGGCTCCTACCAATGGGGAAAAGGGCCATAGGCAGGTTAGTCACTTTGTCCTTGGGAGACATGGACCATGCTGCTTCCTCCCAGCTTCTTACCTGGACAGATTCATACTCAGGAAATGCCTAACCCACTCTTCATCTGATTCAGGATGATACTTCTGCATCTTTCTTGGTTGCTACAACCCAGTGTCCAACTTCTCATAGAGGGATAACTGACAGTCTGGCATGGGGCACCTCTCCCTACTGGTTACTGACTCAGCATTCACATGATGGCAAGTTTAAAGTAGTGAAGCCTGGAAGTGCATCTAATTGATGATCCTGAATAGAGGTGGAAGAACTTGACGATAGTGTTCGGCACAAATACTTAGCGGCACACAGGTAATGACACTCGTGGGAAGCCTTTAATTCACTGTCATCCGTGTGTTGGTACAAGCAAATGCTTCTGTTGGCGACATGGAATCTCTTCATTGATTATAACACTAAAGGAAGCGAGAGCATAGTTGGTTATTTGCTTACAGTAATGGAAGCATTTAACAGTACTAACCAATGAATCTCAGACACCACTACCTTAGAGATATCTTTAAAGATGGCAACAAGAATGAAGCTGTGACATTAATATCTCTTGTAAAATGGGAATAGGAACACAGAAGCCCATAAAAAGACAAAAATACTCTTCAGCTCCTGAATTCTCTCAGCTGCTTGGTAACTTCTGTGAAACTCTTTCATTGGGACTTGAATACCTAGAGCAGAGAAATGTTGAACAACTCACCTGAATCTTCAAGGAAAAATCTTATTTTACCTGAGTCTAAACAAAGTGGTCAGTGGAATGATCCAATTTACAGATCATTTTGGGTCAGACAAATATCTTCATAAATTTAATTGAAGTTTTTCACAAAGTGTCCAGGTTATTTGTGGAGTGAAAAAGTGTTGCCTACAATGTGTACCAGGTATCCACATTTAAAAACAAAACAAAACAAAACAAAATACTAAAGCCCCAAACCCGAGGCCACAGCATATCAGGTTTCCTGAAGACTTTGGAGTTTAAAAGCTCTCCAAGTGGCTTTTGTTTTCAAAGTTGCACTGAGTCAGTCTGAAGTCATCACATGAAATTGCCTCTGTTATTTGCTTTAACTACCTTGAAAAGCAAATAGAAATGAAATTATTTTCAAACAGTACTTTGGAAATCACTACAGCAGAAATCTCAAGTAACATGTTGCAAGATGTGCAGCACTAGAAAAAGGGACATTGCTTGTTTTGGTAATGTTCATCTAATAAACCACAATATACATAGAAATCCCATTTCTACCAAGACCCAGTACCCCTGCATTTTCAGTTAGCATTGTGTTGTAATTTTTTGTTCTTGCATGTTAAGGAACCAGTAGATGTCATAACATCACAGTTTTGCTTGCTTTCCTCAAATGTGTGCAAAGGCACTCTTCTTGGCAAAGCCAAGGACATCAGGAGAGTTAACTTCCATGATGGTGGTTACAGAGAAACTGTTTCCATGGTATCCAGTAACAGAAAGGTGTATAGATGAAGTGAGTTAGACAGATCAGACTGAGACATTTTCAGCAACATAATTTTAGGCACCATCACAAAACAATGCCAGTGACAACTAACAACTTCTGTCATTCTGATGCCTGAAATACTGTGCTGCCACATGGTCATACTAGAAGTGTGTTGTGGTTTTTTTGAGCACCACAAATGTGGACTAGGCTGTGATCAACAGCTCCTTCTATTTCTAAGGTGGCAAGGAAGGTATTTTTTTACAAAAAGAGATTAAATTTTTATCACCGTGTTCTCAGGTCAGTTAGTTTTTATTAAGGATTACTAATGTATGACATCATTTCCCATACTGCCATCCTGAGAATAACAAAAGTCTAAAAGAAAACCATGGAAAGAAAATTAAAAAGTTTGGTGCTTTCCAGATCTCAGAGATTATAAACAATATTTTTCGTTTAAGAATAAACAAATAGCAAATAGGAAGAAAGCTGTAATGAGGCTAGGCTGCTAACACCTCTTTCTGCAATAGAAAGATTGCAAATTTAGCATTAACCAAACAGTTAAGTTCTCTCAGAAAGTCGTGGGAGATGCATGACTTCATGTGGATTTCTTTATCTCTGGACCTTGCCTAAGAACCTGCCAGAGTAATGATACAAATAAGAACAATAGCTCACGTGACAATGACAAGAATTGAAATAATAATGTTTCTAACTCAAAACATAAACTAACCTCTAAATCTCTGCAACTGCAAAACAGGGAGTAGATTATTCCTCAAAATGTTTCTCCAGGCTTTTTTTTTTTTCTGTTGTATAAAAAAGGATAGCAGGTCATAGTATCCATTAGCTTTTCCTAGTTTGATAATTTCTGTGTGCTTCTTGATCAAATTTGAATCTGTTCATCTTTCATATGCATATGTTGTTCTGAAAAACAAAATAAAAACTTTAATATCCTGGTGATTTTGAGCAGACTATTACAAGTATTTGATTCTGGTGGTTATCACTCAAATACTACCTAATCTGTGTGTGTTGGGGGAAAAGGAAACAGACTGGTGGTCATTTTTGTCAATCTAATATTTGAGCTTTTAGCTACAACATTAGGAATGTTTCCTGTTTCCTTTTATCTGAATCAAGTTTTCTTTGGTGTTACGTGAGGGGAATAATATAATTATATTCAGAAAATTACTGTAGGATTTTAATTACAGACAAGAAGTATCATTTCATTGCAAGCCAACAAACTTCATTATATTAATTTTTAATCTGTCATTTGATGTCTCTGGATTACTTTATGTGTCTGGAGTCAGTGTTGTTGAGTTTCCTCCTCCACAGCAGAGGGAAAACAATATGTCATTAGGATTATCGATGAGAGAAATAGATGGGGAAAAGTGACAAAAATAATGTGTAGATAGAATTTTAGCTCAGGTGAATTCTCACAGGTCCCACTAACATCATATGTAAGCTGGGACAGAGGAAAAGGGTAAGGTAAGGTTTTTCTGAAAGAAGACACTAAGGCACAGCAAAGTGAGTTCAACACAAGGTAGGATGAAGATATGGAGGTTGAAGTGGATGCCAGCATCCTGTAGGAAAACAGTCAGCTGAGAAAGACTCAACTGCAGCACTGAGACTGCTTTACTTCTGAAAAAGAGTAGCCACCCGATGATTTAATACCCTTAGATGTAAGCACTCTAATTTCTCTAATTAACTTTGTTAATTTGTCTCGTGTTCCTGAGCATCCAGGGGTCTGCCGTGCTTAAATGGCTCGTTTTTCTCTACCTTCGTCACAACCGGGTGACAGCCATGGTGGCAGACTGACAGAGAGGCAGAGTGGTGACGGATGACAGGGAAGAAATGTGAGGGAAAAAGAGTGGGGAGGGCTGGATGGGAAAGCAGAGGATCACTGCTCCTGCATCCCCCTGCTCTCCCCAGGGGCCAAAACTCTGGGCGGCAATACGAGCAATAGCGCCCTGTGAGCAGAGATCGTACGTAAGTGTGCGGTATCTGTTAGCGAGGCCCTAAACCTTTGTAGTCAATAGATGGCACTGCTTGGTTTACTGTTACATTCTTTCTGGTTTGAGAAGAGGGGGAGTTGCTGGCGTGAGCAGCTTAGCCACGGTCAGCTCTGCCTGCTATGACTGAATTATGTATCTGTTATTAAAACAAACAAACAAAGTCCCTCAACAAGGGGCTTAGTTCCTCCCCACCGCAGCCAGTCTGCAGGGAGCACAGCAGCACTGAAGTGCAGTGGCTGATAGAAATGCCTGGGTTGAAAGGGACCTCTAGAGGTCATCTCGGCCAACCCCCCTGCTGAGAGATGGGACATCTTCAATAGAGCAGGTTGCTCGGAGCCTTGTCAAGCCTCATCTTGAATGTCTCCAGGGATGGGGAGAACCTCCCTGGGCAACCTGTTGCAGTGCTACACCACTCTCGTGGTGATTACCTTCTTCTCCCTGTGTTGGTAAAACTGCAGTTTCTGCTTTAAGAACAGCTCCTTTCCTTCTGTGAGATGATCTTCTGAAAAGTGCGGAGAATCTGGAAGGTCCCAAAGGCTGGTCCAGGATTTGTGTCCATCATTGTGTTGGTGTCACAGGAGCAGGGCAAGGTGTCTGCTGAACTGGTGGGGTGATCTGCAGGCAACTAGGGAAATGCACAAACCAGTGAGCTGTTAACAGCCTGTCTGAGTCAATGTGACATTCTCCATCCATCCGAGAAGTCTTGCTCTTCCCCAAAATTGACCAAGGATACAAAAAATGGGTAGAGCACCTGGAAAATGTTTGCATTTTAAAAATTATTTTGCAAGAACTTTGCAAAATATCAAGTCAAAAGAGCTGGAAAAGTGGAACATATATTTGGGATTGCCAGAACAATTATCTATGAAAGGTCTTCAAATATATGTCTACTTCCATTATTAGCACAAATAATCTTTGATTTTTAGCCTCCATTGGCACATTCAGCTGCATTTATCCTTGCTAATACTTGCTTGGTCATATTGTCTTTAGTCAACAATCTTTTTTTAATGAGGCATTCCCTAAATCTCCCTTCTCCCACCATTAGTATGGAAAGGCATGGTTTGATAAAGTTGTATTTACTGAATAAAATTTAGGCAAAACAAATCTGGAAAAAGTAGCCTATTTAGATAGTTACTGATTGATAAAACCATATTAATATACCCTGTATGGCAGGGACCTGTTTCCAGTCTATTGATACTCATTTGTAGATGATATTAAATGGCAAGCTATATTAATCCAATTCAACAAATCACTTGTGCCAGGGATTGAGTACGTCCAATACTAGCAACATGATTTACTTTTCAGGAGGATCTAGGAGAGCCTGTCAGAGGTGACACTCATTTTGCTAAGTGCTGGATGAATATAAAGAAAAAAAGGCATCACTATACTACAGGAACATTTAGAAAACTTGCAGGTTGGATGTAGCTTGAGGACAAGCTCAGAGAAGTTCAGATGTCCTTGAAATCCCAAAGGTACAGCTGGCAGTTCAATTTGGCCTTTCTTTCATTAGAAATTGCTGTCGCTGCTCCAGACTCCACTCCAGATCAGTCATAGGCAGTGGGGAGCTAGGAGGTGGTCCCAGATCTGGATGGGATAAGCCACCTCTTCAGGAGAACTTTTAGTGACTCGAATGGGAGAATATTACATTTCTCATGTTTTGGATTTAGTTTCCAAATGCAGTCTGCTGGGGCTTTTTAACACTGCTCCGCAATGTAATTTGTGGGGACAAAATTAGGTTAAAACTGCTTTTTCTTGCAAAATTTAAAGGTTTGGGGTTTTTTTTGCAGTCGGAAGGGTGTACTTACTAACAACTTACACAGCTCCTATCAGGATTAGCCAGGAGGGCTGTGAGACTTTTCAAAAGCTCTATCTTATAATAGTACCTGGTTGCAGACCCTTTGGAAGCAGCCATGAGAGATGTTCCCTTGCAGAGAGAGGATTTTTTCTGAAAGTTTTATCAGGTTGTTGCTCTGACAAACTCTGCTAGATGATGGTAATAACAAACATTTTGTATACATGCCCCAGGGTACATCTGGCACCAAGAGCATGAGATGGGAAGGGCCTTAGAAGTTAATTCACTGCAGTTCATTGCAGATTAGAGCAACAGGGAAATTACTGATGTAACTTCAGTAGAAACAGAGAGATAAAGCTGAACTCAAAGGCAGGGATTTTAGTTACAACATTTGAAAACATGTTAGCACAAGGAAAACTGAAAGGTGGTGATGCTGTGTAGTTGGAGTCTTCCTGAAGTCAGCAGTACTGCGCAGGTTGAGAACAGCTGTTAAACCACAGCCTTATCATCTGAGCTCCAATGTTGCTGCCACTGGTGTGCAGAATTATCTGTCAGGAGGAGAAGAGGTGTCCGTATAAAATACTCAGCTCTTCCTCTGTAATGTTGGAGACAGCTCACAATGTAGGCACACTTAAGATATCACAAATAGGACTAGGAAA
Source organism: Ceyx melanurus (assembly GCA_024611195.1). NCBI lineage: Eukaryota > Metazoa > Chordata > Aves > Coraciiformes > Alcedinidae > Ceyx > Ceyx melanurus. The sequence continues at coordinate 40,615 of JANHGL010023260.1, read as the reverse complement.
ACCATCATTTTATCTTCTTTATAGTTAAAAACAAAGGCAAGAAAACCATCTTAACCCCCAAATGTGCAACTGTCCTCAAGCTGTCTCATGTATTTTTGCTCAGTAAGAGCTATGCAATGAAGCAGTAGTATGCAGTTCCTTGCTTCTAGCTGAATGTATGCATAATACATTTAACATGATGTTAGTATATGATCAACATGTAGCATGAAACCAGAGGGAGCATATGTGGATATACTTGGTATGGCAGGTGATATGAATTACTTCAGTCAGGTATAACCTAATTCTGCTGCAAGCTGGTTGTGTTTTCCTGAAGGTGCTGAAGCTCCAGTGGGTTCATACCACAGGAAAGTCTGATCCAAAGCTGTTACATATCTGTGTAACGGCTGCTCTGCATACAGTGTGCCTCTCTTTGTGTCACTGTGTACCAGTCTGATTATTTAGTTGTCAGCATGTAAAGTAGTACAAAATGCTAATTGAATTCCCTTGCACATTCTGGTCACCATACTTAAACTCAGTAGACCAAATTTCATGAGTGCAGTAATTTTCAGTTTGACTTCAAATACTATATGTGGACATTAGCTGGGAATTATTTTCAGGAGATGACAAAGCCAGAGTTAATGCACTGAGCAAAAAAAACTAAACTTGCTCAGAGTGGTGAAAGTCCAGTGAAACTCAGCTGAAGAAATACTTAGGTGTGGACAAGATCTACCCTGGGTATCTAAAAGAATAATGAAACATTTAAACAAGAAGTAAGTTAAATTAGAGACTATTGCACATATTTTAGATTTCCACAATCTGTTGGGTCTTTAACTTTAAAGTTTACATCTTTTAGTAGAAAAATTAATTCCTTTTTCACAAGTTCCACTTAGATTTTGTTGCTAATAAACCCGAGGATGTAAATACTATTAAGTACAAAACAGCCTGCTGCATAATTGTTTCAAAGCAATTACAGATTATATCGAGCCATTTGTTGAGCAGAAACAGTTTTTTCCAAGACACCAGCTTCCTCTACCTTGAAATTTTATTAGTTTAAGAATTTCATGCACCATATGTTGTAATACGAGACTAGCTGCAATTGAACAAACAACTTTCTGATATATAAGTGAATGATAACCTGATTTTAAATGTGTTTATCTAATGAGATAGTAACTGTAATTTACAGCACATATAAAAACTCCCACTGTTACTCCTGGTGCACCTTTTGGCTAAAAAGGGTGATACACTGAGATATGCTAATGAATATCATCTTGGTTTTTACCAAGTCAGTAATAAAATTTGCATTTGATATTGTGCACAGTAAACTGGGTTATTAGCCTTGAAAATGAGTCTCATAAAATTTAAATATAGGCTTAAATCATATTAACTGTCCTGTAGATTTTCTGAGAGGCTTTAAAGCATTGTCCTCTCATTCTATAGCGTTGAGCTTGCAGATGTCATTTTGCCTTCAGGGGTGCCCCGAAATGTGCACATATTGGAGCCTGCAGGATGAACAGTCCATCAACCCCTTCCTCTTTCACGCTTGAGGAACTGGATGCAGCTCCAGGACTGGGAAAACTGCTGTGGCAAAGGGGAAAGGAAAAGGAGAGATGTTGGTGTTACTTAGGTGTTACCCTGTGCTCAGGTGAGACAAAGCAGTGGCCTCAGCCCCACTTGTGTGACCTCGTTGGTTTGATCAGCGCTGATCACACATGGGGGAAAAGTTTGTCTGCTGGGTTGGTGTCTGATGGTAAGGCAATTCTTTTGTTTCAGAGCAATGCTGTTTCAGCTGCATAGTTATGGAGGAGACAAGAATTTGAGCCCTGATGTTCCAAGTGAACAGAAGGTATTTGAAAGACAAATAGATCTCTACTGTGGACAGATAAATCTGAACCACAATTCCTTTGGAGGACAAATTGTTGGAGACAAAGGTGGACAAATAAGAATCATGATGGCCTGTGTCCAGTCAGAGGGAAGACTTAGTCCCAACAGGGACAAGCAGCTTGTTGAGCTTGGATCTGCCCAGCACTAGGTGTTCCTGCACACATCAAGGTTACAGCTTAAATGCTTTAAAACACATTTTTAAACTTCTATCCATTTTGAGAGGAAGGCTATACACATAGACGTTACTTCCGTAGTATGTCAGTTTTTTTAACTCACTTTATGAGCCCAAATTTGCTTTTAGTAAAGGCTGATATTTTCAGGGAAAGGACATTTCTTGAAACTGTTGTTCATCACCAGTGCAACTGTGTCCCATTTTACATAAGGAGCTATCTATTACACTATAGAAGAAAGTTGGTTTGCCTCTTGCTTTACCTGCCAGAATGTCACATGTTTGTTAGGAATCAGGATGTTATTCTTAACTGGTTACTGTGGCAGTGAGAAAAGCTTTGTCTCAGAAAGAAGTCTCCTCTGTCTCAGTCATGCAATGTCTGTAATATTATGGCTGTAATGCTGGCTGTATATCCACCAGGAAGAAATTTCACTTTGAAACAGGACTCCTCTGTCTCAGTCTTGCAATGTCTGTAACATTATGGCTGTAATGCTGGCTGTATATCCACCAGGAAGAAATTTCACTTTGAAACAGGACACAAAACTTGTATGCTGTGCCAAAAAGGAAAAAGCAATTAATTCTGTTTTCTTATCTGTGAGAGGTCTTCTACTGTTACGACACAAATGTAAACAGGAATATAACTGAAGCCTTATGACAAATAGTATTTATAATGAAATCCCAACTCTTCTTCGAGATTAAAGTGACTGGGTATGGTGCAAAGTATTATGCAATTTTCTCCAAAGTACAGTACTTGGACTGGGCACTATGCTGTAGCATGGAAATCCATAAATGGCTCCAGCAATGAAGTCTAAATGCTGATTTTTGTACTTAGGCATTAGTAAGTTGCAGCATAGTATTTTTCTACTATATCGTCTTAGACTATATGAATACCTGACAATTGAATGTGAACAACAAACAACAACAACAGTACTGTGAGCATTAGAGCGCTTGTGTCAGGACAAAGTGACTGTCTACTTGAACAGACCTGTGGTCTGTCTCCTCTGCTTTCCATGACAGTGAGTGCTCCTGGCTGCTTCAGAAACCTGTGGAAAGCAGAGATGGGTGTCTGCCTTCAGAATAGGACTCAACCTGACACTAAGAATTCAGAGGTTGTCTTAAGGTCTGAAGTATGAGATATCCAAACCATGTTGCTCTTGTTATTGATTATTAGGAACTCCAGAAATTCTTTACAGTATTGTTATAATGCACCCTCTTTAATATATATATATATATATAATTTTAACAGTCAATATTACACTTAAGTAAGCAGAAACATGCTTATCTTCCTTATTCTACTTACTGAGCAAACACAGTATCATAACATCAGGATCTTGTGATGCTTCATTGGGTTAGGCTGACTGCCAAGACAAAGGGCTTGAAAGGTGGAGGAAGAAAAAAAAAAAAAAGAAAAAAAAGAAAGAAAAAAAAAGAAAAGAAAAAAAAAGAAAAGAAAAAAAACACAGAAAAGATGAGCAACACATTCTCCTAGACAAGGAAAAGGAAGGCTTTCCTGATAGTGTGGTAAAGTTTCTCATCTAGGTGCTGCACACTTAAACAGTTTGTATGGCACTTCCTGCAGTACTCTGTCTCCGTCTGTTCCAGCATATTACAATTTGGCAGGCGCCCGAGCTGCATTATGTGGTGTTAAAAGAGGCTGACACTTCCTTTGGCTATGACATCTTTCCCAACTGAGCCTTCCTTGCTCAGCTTAAAGAAGAGGAAGTACCAGGCTGGTTCCTCTTGTTTGGCTGCTAATGACACAGCTCCACGGACCACCTAGCAGGTCCTTCCTGATATGGCTGGCTGAGCAATTAGATGATTGTTTTATTACCAGATTTATCTAAAGCAACTGCAGCATTTCTAAGTAATAATTCCTCAGGAGAAAAATCAACTACCTGAAGTGTTAATCATAGACTTCAGGTTTGCTTGAATTCTGTGTCACTAGGAAAATTTTCTTTGGGAAAAGGTGATAAGAGAAAGGACATAACTAAGGTTTTGGACAGTGGTTGAATAGTTTTTACTTCCTTTCAACACTAAAAGCAGCTGAAAGGAGGCCTTCATTATCATTAAGGACCCCATGGTATCATGACTATGAGCCCTGACAGGGACACCCCACGAGCACAACATTGTCAGAATAAGGATAAAATTCTAATTGCATCCCTGAGCCTCCTGAGGGCTTGGGATCCTTCTCACTCATTCAGGCAGAGATGTATTCTCTTTCTATGCAAATGCCAGCCAGGAGAGTGTGGATGGCAAAGTGGTGGTTGGTAGTAGGGGACAGGTTAAAGGCTCTATTCACTTGCTACCGTGGTATAAAATCATAACATCATTAGACCACCTTTAGTCTCATCTCTGCTGCAGATATTTTATGCAAGAAAATAAAGTGGGGTTTTTTTGCCTGAGCCAAGACGGTGCCTTCAGGTGACTTCTTGCTGAGTGCATTGACTTTGGACATAGCAACATAAAGAAATAAATACACAGAAAGGAAGACAGTTTAAAGAAAACTAGTAAGTGGAGGTAGAGTGCCTGTAAGTTATTTCCTTTACCTCGCCTGGCTTGTCACAGGTAGCAGGCATTAAAGTGAAGCAGCAGTAGAAATCATGAATGTAGAAGTTATCATGAAGCTTTTTTTCTTCTTTAGGCTATCCCCATGTGTTCTCAAAATATGGAGAGTCCTGATCATTTTAACCCTCAATGATGGAATACCTCTGTCTATACCAGCATATTCTAATCCCCTTGTTACCATGAAGTGTAACAACACTGGTGCTGACAATAGTTTATTGGCTGATTTATAGGGGTAAATCAGGGGTAAATTGAGCCCTTCTTTAGAATGCCTTGAGTTCACAATGCTGAGCATAAAAACTCATGTGGGGAAAAAAAGGGCCAGAACAATAGTAACACTGTGTGGAGCCAGGTTATATATGCAATCATGACATCTCAGGAGGCTTGTGAAGAAAATACAGCGTGCAGTATGGTGGATGCATAAAGGGTGCATAAGCACAGTATCACCCTTTGTGTTGGATCAGAAACATGTCAATATTTCTGTGGAATAAATAACACCATCAGTAAAATGTTACTATTTGGCTGGAGCAGGGAGAACTTAGGGAGAACTTTTACTAAGTCCAAACTCAAGTTTTCGACTTCAGCTTTACTCTCAAGAAAACAGAAGACCATAAAGAGACATGAGCTAAAAGAGAGAAAGAAATATGTATGTTGGTTTTGCTTGGGCCACTGATTTTTGTAAAAATATCTATTTCAGCATTTCTATAAACCATATTTGTTTTCAGTATTTATAAATATACTGTGTGTTAACTCTTCATAAAGGCATGTATAAGTTATACTCTTACATTATACTCTTGTATATGTAAATACACACGTACATCAACACATATGTGTATAAAACAATGCTATTTTTCAGGACTATACACACATTTAGAGAGAGACAGACTTTGCCCTGGAAAGATTTTGATGCAAAAGGCAGAAGGACATGAGTAAAAAAACTGCATCCCATAGTTTGGTCAAAGTTCTATTGTGGTGATATCAACAGTCACAGTGTTTAAAGTGAGGAATCAAAGTACTAGTCTCACGGAAAGGCTGGCAGTACTGTCAGCCTGGGTTTTAACCTGTAGTTTCACATTGAAAAAAATTTTCATTGCTTGAAAAAAATTCTCAGAACATCTTGGCCTGCTAAAGATAGAGGAAAACCAAAGTTGTATTCCTGTTAAAGATTATTGTATCTCTGGTTTTTAAGCTCTGATAACAGTTGTGGCTATGTCCAGATTGTAGAGCAGACAGGGTCTAAGGCTGGGGATCTGTTGGTAATTACTGTGTGACTCTTGCTTTGTGCTACCCAGCTTTCTTCCCTTGGAAATTGGAGCACAGAGGGCATCATTATAGTGTTCATCAGTTCATCTTCCTGTGTAGCTGGAAGGTGGTAAATGTGTGTGACCAGCCACAGGAGTTAGGAAACACTGTTTTGTCCCAATTAGCCTGTGCTGGTTTGTTTTGGTTGTTTTTTTTCAGCTAATTTTATGCCCCTTCCATGAGGAAGAGAATAACAGCCACACAGGGAGAAGTTACAAGACTTAGAAGATAAATTCTTAAGACCTGCTCAGGAGGTAGAGTTGCTCTACTCTGCTGGAGCAAAGGGAGTGGAAAGCTCATCTTCTCAGCATCATGATTCCCAGTGTCCATGTACACACCAAAGAAATCTTGGCAGCCTCACATTTTTCACCATAACAGTCTGTACAGCACTGACAGTGTCTTCTGTTTTTTTTTAGAATAAACCTCCTGCTTTAGCCAAACCAAAACTAGTAGTCTATGTACACAGCCTGAAGAGGTGGCCTTTGTACCATAGATGAATAGAATATAAACCAAACAGATACAAATGTTTCCTTCCCTGACCATGAGACATGCACAGGATTCTCTGCATCATTGACTTACACCATTAGGCAATACTTTATATCAGGAGTATTTTCTTTGCCTAACATGCTTTCAGATAAAGGCTGCAAAGGAGTAGCAGCTCCCTCATTGCTTGTCATTCAGCCTACAGGACATTCCTTTGCAAGCCCAATAGCTGAATATGACAACAACCCACCTGGACATGGTCCTGTGAAACCTGACCTAGGTAAACCAGCTTTGGCCGGGAGTTTGGACTAGATGATCTCCAGAGGTCCCTTCCAACCCTTACCATTCTGCGATGGCATTTCTGATTTCAGCTACAGTGATTTAAAAAGCGTGAAGATGAGTTTCCCCTTAAGCTATTGAGATACCAGGTATTAATTCATAAGATGTGCCTTTAGTGTAAACTCCATCAGAGTCTGAATGGCCACACAGCCCTCAGGTGGATCAGTCAAACCTCCCAGCTTCACGTTGTCAGTGAACTTGCTGAGCAGAACAGTCTGTGTTCATCTATGGTACAAAGGCTGCCTCTTCAGGCTGTGTACATAGACTACTTCTGACCATTTTGTCGAAGCAGAATAGGTTCCCATATGTTAAAATAAAATATTCATTCATTATAGCTTTTCTGGCATCGATTCTATCACCAAAGTGGATTTTTGCACCAATGTCTCCCTGAGACTCACTGCAACCCAGCACAGTTTTGTCTGCCTCAGCTGTGATTATTTTTTCCTCTCCCCAGCTCTGATCTGCATTGCCTCCCTCATTTGAAATGTTAACAGAAGGGACAAAAGTGATGGACTTTCAACCTTCCCTCACCACCAGTGTGAACAACACTACTTGACAATGCTTGCCAGGTTTTGCTGATGATGGGTGCCCAGTCCAACAGCTCAAAGGGAGCCAAGGATTTGCCTGGTTGGGAAGGGTGCAAGGTACCCATCTTGACAAGGACTCAGAGCTGTGCCTGCTACTCTCCCCTCCCAACCTTAAGTGTTATGTCCAGCATGTCCGTGAGGGTTTAAAAAATCCCTCTAGGCTGGGGAGTTCCATGGGGGGTTAATACAGGGCTGGGTTGCTACAACACTGGAGGCATTCAGAGGAGAAGGCTGCAGTTGCTGCATAGGCACATTTGGCCCAGTTTGCCAAAGAGGCTGTGTGTGTTACTGCAGAGGAGTACACTGCCTGCCACTGTTGGGCTATTAGTATGGAAATGAGGCATGTGTGTGACAGGTGGCCTTACAACCAACACAATTAACTTTCTCCATTAGCTGACGCACTGACAAAACAGATGCAGCATCAATAAGCACCAAAAAACCCACAAACACTGAATAGGAATGACACGTTGCACACCCCTATTATTTATAAGGAGGAACAGCATAATTTCTTTGGGATGCAGCAGTGAGTAGGAGGCGGTTGAGTTTTTTTTCTCCCCTGATTATGATATTTGTTTGCTTTCCTATAATTATTGTTTTAATCCTGAACTTTATAGAGACATTGCTATGGAGTTTAAAGAACTCTCAGTAATGCACAGTGGGCTCAGAAAGGTTTGTCACAGCTGTGGCATAGGAAGCACACAGGTCTTTTTGACAGGAAATAATTCAAGTTTCAGAAGTCATCTGACCAGATGCAGGAACACCAGGCTCCAAACTAGAGAGATCTGCTTCCCAGCCCTCCAGTATGGCACATTTTAGTTGTCTCTGACAACACTGGTAAGAACTGTTAAGGTGGAGCAGCTGGTCATATCCCTAACGTGAGTTAAAGGGCTCGTGACTCAGCTGAAAATTCGGGGCTGGGGAGGAACGCCTGACACATTAGATTGCAGCAGAAGAGCACATCATGTTGGCTTCAAAGAAAACTGGTTTAAATATTGGTTATTCATAGGAAGTAAATTGAAAGAAAAGATATTTTATTCTGGTTTTAAATGTCCTGGTGGGTTTTTTCAGTCAGGCAGCTACTCCTGACAATGTGTGCAAACCATACTGAGGATTCTAATAAGAGCAACAACTTGAACTGTCTGAAATACAGAACTAATGTAATAACAAAAATTTACATAACGGCCCTCCTTATGTCAGCTGGTTCCTTGTGAAATATTTAGAGGTGCACCTAGTAGCATCCTTGGCACATCTGAATTCTTACTGGCCTTTGGCTCTGTTAGTCTACACCAGAGGTTTCCCAGGTTAAAGCCACTAAAGATCTCATCCTGTGCTATTCCAGCATGAAACTGTCTTGGAACAGAGTGCCAATTGCTGGGTCGCCCTGGCAGTGAACTAAGTCATGCCACACAGCTCCATTTAAGAGGTTGTTTGAGGAGATAAAGCACCCAGTTGGTAAACCAGCCCCGTACCGCCATGATTAAAACTGACTGTCTGCCTTTCACTGGCTTGTGAAGGGATGGGTGGGAGTCAGCTCCACAGATTGCTGCAGCAGACATGGCAATGGTTGTATGGGCACAGGAATGGGGCATGTTCCACATGCCTTCTTTAATAGTCCCTTTAGGTCACAAGCCAAGAAGCAACATGCTGAAATCTTCATGGCCGTGCCTGCTTTCTGTTTCAAATGTGAGTTTCCAGGTGTCAGCACAGTCATGAATTAAATTAAAGCTAATTTCAAGCTAAATTCAGTTCTGGGGAAAAAAAAAACAAAACCCAAACAAACAAACAAAAAGCAACAAAATAGCATCCATATTTTCCATGGTATTCACTGCTGTGTCTGCTTTCACTAACAGAAACTTAACATTGTTTCCTCCATCTAGTTTACTATGCAGCACCTATGTGCAGAGACATCTTTATGTTGAGATTAGGTTTCCTAGAACCTATGGCATACATAAATAACAGATATATATTTCATGACCTTTTATGCCAAAAATGGAAGAGTATTTTGTCAAGTGCCTCATTTGATTGAGATAATGTAACATTGACATTGCTGTTGGTATTAACTTAATAATAATAGTGGGAAGCCATTTTCTTGAAGGTTCTGTATTGGATGTGCTTCTCTTAGGATGAGACAAGAAGTGGTTTTCCTGACTGTGGAGATCAATGCTCCAAGTGCCAAGATAAGCTGCATCAAGCTGGCCAATTTATGCAGTGGTGAACTTGCTTTCTGACTGCTTGGGTGCCTTGCAGTACTTTCAAGTTCATAGAGAATTATTTCCTAAGCATCTGTACTGCAATTAAAAACCACTGTATTTCAGGGAATATTACAGCAAGTGGGGGTGTGTTTTCACCGTTAAGGACAGAGCTTTTTTTTTTTTTTTATAATTTTGCTGGTGCTGTGATTAGTGGTAGGTTGTCTGGTTCTGATACATATTTTTTCAATGAAAATAACTGGAATTTTCAGGGTGGGTTTTTTTGAGACATCTGAAATCTGGGTATATAAAGCTTTTTTTCTGGCTATATTCTACAGATACAGATCTGGAAATAGGAAATTTTCTTGTGACAGCACTGATGACAGCAAGGCCAACACCAGGCTCATGGTGGAAAGCATGGAATCTTATCTAGAAAGTAGTAACTCTCTCCCCGTAATAATTACATGAGCTGTTAATTTTATTATTTTCTGTGGTGCCTTGGGAAACATGCCATGAAAGACCCTACTATTAAAGCATAGTTTAATTGATTGAATTATGGCACATTCAAAGCACAAAAACCTATTAATCTAATTAGATGCCCTTGGTTATGCATTTCCTCCTCCCTTCACTGTAAAGCCTATTTCCAGCTCTCCTATGCAGGCATCTGGCCTGTCAAGCTTTACTCTAAAGACCTTCAGTGATAACCCCAGGCACATAAAGCTGTCTGGACTTTCCTGTCACACTCACTCATCTACCTGACTGCCTAATTGCTCTCAACAAGTATAGGTGTTAATGAGATGACTGGAATGGAGATGTCTCCAGGGAGAGGGATATAGAACAGTGTGAAGGTGGGTTGTTCTTAATGGGAAATTCCCATTTTACTGTCTCTTCTCTCAGACTAAGGAGTTGCAGCTGGGTGATTGACAGACAGACCCCGTTGGATGAGGCTGAGAGGCCTCTTCCACTTCAGCTATGCTATGAATGAGTGGCTGAGACTTGGATGCACTCACAACCAGAATTTCCTAGTTCTTCTTGTTCTCACTTGATGGAGAGAACTATATGAAAGGCTTATGGGGAATAGTTTAATCTGATGGGTTTTGACAGTTTTATAGGTATGATTTAATTGTGCACAGGCTTCGAGCAAGCCTTTTAGAAGGAGAATTTTTTAAGAGTACCTCAAAATAAAGAAAGGGGGGTGGGAGGTTGGGATTAATGGTGATCATTTGCCCATGCAAGCAAATAGCCACTTGTTCATCCACACATACAGAAACACCATTTCAGTAACTGTTGTTAGGAAAGCAGAGAAGTGACGAGGACAAAATGAAAGAGCTATTGAGATAGAAATAATTGTTCCCCTATTTGTCCATATGGAATCAGAACTTTTCCTAAAAAGCTTTTTGCTTCTCTTACTTCAACCTAAAGGTGCCCTTTTTTTTGATTTTGAAAAAGTCAGGGAAAAATATTGAACAGTTATCAAGCCAAGTCAGCAGGAAATTTATAGACATATGTGGGTTTGTATGTGTATATACCTGTCTCTTTATGTACTTATTTATGCATCTCTACCTGATATTTCCCCATTAAAAAATATTAGGTCAGATTTTGGGGAACATCAAAACTAGGAAGCACCAATGTATTCCAGCTGTTCACGTAATTGCGTAAGTGACAAGAGTTCTTGGTTCTTAGTATGAATTTAAGTGTTATTCTTAAACTCATCTTTCTGTTTTTGACTAGGAAATCAGCTGGTGGTCCAAAAGAAGACTATTTTTTGACAGGTAGTTTAAAATGTCTTAAATTTCTCTGTTTCTCAGAGCTCATATTTAACCTGTTGAACTGCCTGCCTGAATAGTGATGAGGTTTTACTGGGTCATCATCTAAACTACAATTAAAAAAAAAACAAACAGTTTTCAGGACATCTCTTAAAATGTGGCTTGCTGGCATGACAGGATGAGGTACAGGAACCTTGATAAGCTCTCCACATATAGTTTCATTTGCTTTTGTAATGAATTCATTTTGAGGACAGGGTTATTAGTAGATGGCTGTCAGATATCCATCAGTCCCATACTGCTCCTCCTTTGACATTTGCTTGGTGTTCTGTGTGTGCTTTTCCCCCGGAAGAGTAAGAGTTAGAAGAGGGAACAGAATCCTAGACTTTAACAGGCAAAGACTTTTCAGATGCCACTGAGAAATATCGTGTCTTGGTAATTTCTTAAAAATATAATCAGACAGGTGCTGTTCTGAAGGTGCACTTCATTAGACTGACAAGGGGTTAGCAGATTGACATAAGGCTTAAAGGAACAGTGGCCCTTCTGGAGAAGCAGTTGGCAATCAGACAGGATGCCCTAAAGCATCTTAAATGGATTAGATGTTTGTTTGTAGACAATTGCATTGCACCCTTTAGTCACAGTAAAAGTCATGAGATTGTGAGAACTAGGGCTACAAATCCTCATCCTAACCTTTTAATATTAAATAAAGACCCAAAAAATAGTAAAACAATGGGGCTGAATCACAATCATAGTAAATAATGTATCTATGACCAAAGTTCTAGGCAATTTTTCCAACATAAGGAGAAATGGATTGCAATATATACCAGGTAAATATAGTTTCTTAATACTTTCCATAGGAAAAGATCTTTAAAGGAAACTCCTTCAACATGTATTTAGGCTAAGGAACTCCCTGCTACAGGATGATGTGGGTGCCAAGATTTTACTTGAGTTCAGAAAGCAGCTGAGCAAACTCATGGAATAAGAAACCATCAAAAGCTATTCCTCTGCTATACCAGGAAACATAAGAAAGTCCTTTCTGTTAAGACTCTCCTACAGCAGCATGGAACTGCACTCTGAAAGAATATTGCATTCCTGCTCTTTGATCCTTTATGTGTCAGCTTTTGGTGACTCTTGGAGATGTATGCTGACCTACAGAGATCTGGAGTCCTACCCAGGATATCAGTAATTTGTTTTTTGGGCTGACTTACACAATGTTTGGATTATAAAATGCATGCCATGTTTGAGCTTTGTTTCTAATTTCAGGGCTGCTTTAAAAAAAAAATAAGATAAATATTTGTGATGCATTTACACAAGTACAGAGCACTTATGTCTCTGAAACACATCCTCCATTACAGACATCATTATGAATGTATATACACTTGACATAACATTTATGTCAATCTCTATTAACAAGTTACATTGAGTTACAATAATGGATTTTTGCAGCTCTAGAATCAGGAAGTTATTGGTTGATGCAGTCATTCCTCTTCAATTATGATGTCTCCTTTGGAAATAATTGTAAGAGGGAAGAAATCAGAATACCTGATCGTCTTCCCTTATAAGCTTTTATAATCTTTTACATGTATATATATGTGTATCACAGAATCACAGAATCACAGAAATTAGGGGCTGGAAGGGACCTAGAAGATCATCTAGTCCAACCCCCCTGCCTGAGCAGGATCATCTAGACCAAGTCTCTCAGGAACAGTATTACTAGGTGATATATGTACCTTTAAAATATATTATATGCAATATTAGATTCTAAGATTATAAAATTATAAGGTTACACAGTTACTGAAGTCCTTTTGGGTACAGCAGTATAAAGCTTCAGAAAGATGGGATGAGCAAGATCCATGTTGATGGCAGAAAGGGATGGTGATGGTTGTGTTTCCTTCTTGACAGAACTTTTGTAGAAATAGTGCAATAGCTGAAAAATTTGTGAGCCTGAGCTGGCAAACTGTGTGACAGCCTGTTCTAAAGCCTGTCTGAGTCAGCTGAAGCTCGAGGTAGCACAGCTGTGTGAGGGGCACTTACTGGTTTGGAACTGTCCCAAGCCATTTTCTAGTGTGAGCATGAAGGAAGGCTTTTGTTCAGTTTGCAGCCTCCACTTCCTCCTCTTTCAGTATTTATTTCTTTCCTGAGACTGTGGGAGTGTATCTTGGATTTACAGTACCTATGGCTGAGCTATAAAACACATGCCTGTGTGCTTGGAGTATCCGAGGCTTTCTTTCCTGCCATGCAGAATAAAAGGCCTGCTTAAATGCAGAAAGCCAGGGGCAGCAAATGGAACTAATGGGAAAGGTGCATCAGTGTGACCTAACTCCACTGGTTTAACAAGGCTAAAAATGCATGACTCAATTACACAAGAGTTAGCTAATGAGGAATGGGGAAGATGTTACAGTTTAAAACAAATGGCTACTAAATGAATTGGATTCCGCCTTTCAGATCTATGCCATTCAACAAAAACCTGGCAAGACACTTTCTTCACAGGATATGAATCATCCGAAATAAAAAAAGCAAGACTAGGGCCACCTACATTCAGAGTTTGTACAGTATGACCTTAAGGCCCAACATCTACCAGAAGTTGAGTAGCAAAAGGCCAAGCTCCAAAGAATAAAAGGGCTTACATCAGTATTAAATAATTCTCTCTTAGAGATGCAAATTTCTAATTAGTTACTGTGGAAACTGTAGAGGCCTGGAAGTAAGCCCTGCACAATGAGAATGAGAGTTTACTTTTTTGATTTACTGCAAGGCTGCAGTAGTTGAGGGAGGGCTGAGAGGGGGAAATAAATTCATTGCTTTTAACATGACAACAGAATAAAGTGCAGCAGAAGAAGTGACTTTGTTCTGTGTGTTGCTGCTGCTGCTGCTGCTGCTGTTGCTGTTGAGACAGATCCCTAAGGAGCATTATGTGGCATAGGCTCACTTAAAATCTTTCGCAGGGCATTGTAAAATGCTTTGTTTACAAACAAGTGACTTTCCCAACACCCTCACTTGTTGCATCTCTAACAAAGCCTTGCGAGGGTGTTTTTGAAAGCCAGCATGAGCTGGCAGTGCCTTCTGTTGGTTAAGTGACCAAATCAAGATATCCCAATTTCAAAACACAACATTTCTGAAAATCAAAGTGTCCTAACCCCGACCTATGCTGAGCACTAAATATATCTTGTTAGAAATGTTTTTATGATTCTGAATGCAGAATAAGAATCACTTGTAAGGTAGTTAATTCTTTGCTTTGTTTTCTTCTGTTTTATTTTACTTATTAATTATTTCATTTAAAACTGTAGTATAATTTCACTTTTATGGGCACGGTGGAACATGTGACTTCATCCTGTACAGATTAGTGTCCAGAGAGAGACCCAGGTTTTGTAGAAACTAAAGGAATTTGAGACTGTTAATTCCTCACAAACTCAGGCAGCACACACATCTTCAGTAATTTTCAGGGTAGACCATTTTAATAAAAAGCAATTGCAAAGTAAATATTTTTTAATACCTTTATGTGCTTGTTTTTTTTTCAACAAGAACCAATTAAAACGATATGAAAATATTTCTATGTGTTCCTTATCAGAAATAAGTTTAGTTGCTGGAGATTTAATAGTTAAATTCAAAGATAGCTTGGACAGGGAGCTGAGAATACAGCTGAATATAAATTTAGGGAAGGAATAGAAAAAGTATTATGTAATCTATTTTACTCTTTTTATGAACACCTCATCCCTTTTGAGTTAAATCATGTTTGTTCCCTTGCAGAGCTCGGGCTGGATGAGGATGCAAAGCATTGCTGTAGAGTGAGGTCCAGCCTCAGACTCCCCCCCTGCTCACTGTCTGGGAAGTAGCTGTTCTGTCAGAGCTGGGCTCAGTTCTTATTTAGTGCAGCAGGGAAGATCTGAGGGGCTGCAGCCAACTCAGATGCTTACAGATCACAACTGGCATGTCAACGCTGTGAATAACTTTGTTGCAGAAAGGACAGGATCACAGGCAGACATGACTTGCTTAAGAAGTCTCTTATTTAGGTGCCAGTAACTGCTCAACAGAGATGTGTTGCTTATTTTCAGCTCCAGCCAAGGACATCCACCTGTCTGAGCGTCCACCACTGGTATTGGGTGTTCTGCCATCAAGGAGATGTCAGGGATGAAGGAGACAAGGAACTATTCTGCTTGGTAGATGGACCACCGCCAAAACTAAGTATTGCTGCAATGCTATTTTTTTCAGTAGCTGCAGAAGGCTAGTTTAGGGTGATTCAGCAAAGGTGGGGATAGTGGCTCAGTCAGGATAGGGAAAGCATCCTTCCTCTTTGCAGGTCAAAGAATAATGGATCTGAATTAATTTCATTTAGACCATGTTTGTGTTAGCTCTGTTTTCATCTTGATATGCCCAGAAATCACTGCAACAAGGCACTACTAATGCTAAAAAAATAGGAATCTGACATTTTAATGTTAAGTATTTTCTGATAATGCAGCTGAAATCTTACAGATAGCACAAATAAAGCAAACCAGGAAGCTAACAATTTTACCATTGGAAACCAAGAAAAGATAGGAATACTTTAAACTTTTATAAGCATGATTCTAGAATTCTAGCATCAGTGCAGAATTTCAGGGTACATAGCCTGAGCTGTTGCTGCTTAACACTCTGTCCTTATGAAACCCATGTCAGAGGCTGGAGTTTATTATGCTCAGTCCACTATAGCATCTTTACCTTTGTAGGCAGTGCAGGAGTGGAAGTTGCCCAGACATGCCTTTAGTATTTTAAATAGAAACTGGGCTGGACATCATCTTCTCCTGCCTCATTATCATCTCTCAGTCATGTTTGATCCTGAATCAATTTTTACTAGTGACCTTAGCTGTCCAAACCCTGTCCTGACCCATATAATTAGCCAAACATACTAGGGCACAAAGCATACTCTTCTACACGTTTGAGTTACCTGTAATTCTAAAGAAAGTATATAAATGGCTCTTTTTAATGTTTCCTGCAAGTCATTCCTCCCAGCAGTTCAGGTATCACCCTGCCATCCTGGTGAGCCTACTTTAATGGCCCATTTTCAAACGGATTATCTCAGAATCTTCTCAGAGCTACACCCAGAATTGTCTGTCAATCCCTTTGGATTGCTTCCAGGGAATAAGCATTTTTATAGTACTTGTTTTCTTTGTTACTTGTGTATGAAGTGGTTTCTTTACTACTTTGCTGCTGCCTTATGCAGTTTCTTTTCTATCAAAGCACTGAGCCAGTCACGTGGCCTCTTCCAAAGTTAACTAAACAATCAAGGATTATCATTTGAGTCTCTCCAAAAATGAATATGTGGCTTTGAGAAAATTTTAAATTGATAGAAAAGATGAGACAAATCTGCAAAGCACTCATCCGCACACATTAGACCCATCCAGAGCTTTGAAGAGCTGGCTCCAGACAACTACAGCAATATTTCCAGGGAATGATGCCATCAAACCTCCTCATAGATGATGAACCAGAAAGCTTTCGTATTCATAGGACCATTCCTAATGATGATCACCAGGCTTCTGCCCTTTACATAAGAAACACATGGCTTAGATTGTATCATTTATAGTAATTAAACATCACAAGAATAGTGTTACTTCCATCTATCCTTAATTAAAAATAAAATTACATTCATAGCAAAACAGTACACTTAGTACACAAATAGTCTCCAAGGCTACTGACTAATCTTGCTATTCACATAATTATATTTGATATAAGTATTAATATACACAGTTTGAAATATATTTGCATTCCAAATGCTACAGAAACTATAAAACTCTCAACATTATTTCTATCCTATAAATTATTTATATATAATTGGTCTAAAATGGTCCATCAGAATATTTTTAATCCCATTCTGCTATTTCAGCTGCAGTGTCATTTTTTTCAGTTTGTTCAGAATTCAGCATTTAAATTTGGAAAATTGCTGATGGTATAAAAGTCCCAAAGTGCTCAGATCCTCAGCAGCTCATTTGGATGACTGGCAAAACCTTGCTATCTTTAGCTTTCAAGTTCCTCTGGCTTCTTTCACAGTCCAGAACATCAAGATTCATGGTACCAGAGTATCTGTCAGATAGATTACCTAGGAGGTGGGATTTGATTCCCTTTTGTTTCCTATTGGAAGAAAACCTAGATATTAAAATCCTCATGAAATGAGGTTACTTTTCTCTGACAAGTTCTGCTCCAAAAAATCTGACAATATGGTTTTCCAAGGTTTATATGAACTTTGGGAAATAATTTTTTTAATTCTTCCTAGACTTATGTGAGAAATAGTTTATTGAATCATTTCTACTGAGAAATTAAAGGCAAGAAGTAGAAAGAAGCAAGAAAGGGATATAACTAAAACTCCAGGGTCATGGCCTCACAAATTAAAATTAAGTCTGCTTTCTGAAAATGCCTTGGAGATCTTTTATTTGAAAAACAGTTTTAAAATTATGCTGTCCCTGCATACTTGGGGTGGTGGGGATGGTGTGGATACAAGAGAGAGACTCATTCCTCTCACAATACTAATGGCTTTACTACAACTGTAGAGAGTGATTAAAAGTAAAACAACATTGCAATCCGTTTTCCTAAGGAGCCTTCACTTAAAGAAGAGAAAAAATTAAACCAAGACAGTAAAACTCTGAGGCAACAAAGGAAGGCAACTGCCAGCCTGTGAAGTCCTAATGCTCATTATATCTGGTGCATGTTTAGCTTGTAAGGAGGGCTTGGGGAGGAAAGTAATTTAGGCAAACCAACCTGGGCAGTCTTTTCATTCTTTGTCATGCACTGCTGTTGTTACCTTTAGAAATCCAGCAGCGGGGCTGGTTGTGTCCTGTTTTAGTGCCCTTCGTAAAGCATTCCCTTTTCACCAGCTCCAATGGCCCCATTGGAGTGGCCATGACAATGGATGTTCATTTTACCGCTATAAAAGGGTTTAATGATTAAAAGGCTGCACCATTGCACTCAGCCACAAAACTCATTCTTCCACTTCTGTGGAGCCCTTTGATTCAAAATGTTCTTTTGACAGGATCAAGAGTGGTTTTCATTCTGTTGGGCAGCAGAAACATCTGCATTTTTTATCCTCTGCCTCCTCCTCAGTGCACATAGTTAATGTGTAATTAATGAAACATCCCTTCTCGGAGTGGCACACAATCAACACAGGTCTCCCACCAACCTTGCTCCAGCTCCAGTAAAGCAGGTTTGCCTTTATATCCTTGTACTCTCATTCAACAGTAGTAATAAACCCAGTTCCAGGCTTATCTAGCCAGCTTACATCTTAATCTTTCTTTTTTTCCCCCCTCTCTCTCTGTCTCCTCAGGGAAAAGGGATGAAAAAAAAAAAAAATAGGACTTCTCTTTCTTTTTGGTTATCCGAGCACATTGGGAGGGGGGAACCAAACACACTGCAACATTCAAAGCAAAACAGAGAGAACAAGGGGTCTAGGGAAAAAGTCCCCTCCTCCCTCTTTTCTCTGGAAGACAAAATAAAGACGTTGGTAAGTAGTCAAGCAAGCTGAAAAGGCAGTTACACAGGAAGTATTTCTAAAACCTATGGGGTAGGGCCTTCAAGAGCAGGGAATTTCTTGCTTCCATTAGTACAATGCATCTGAAAACTAACATGTAACACGTCCAACCACCAGTGTGGTGGAACACTGGAACAGGTTGCCCAGGGAGGTAGTTGAAGCCCCATCCTTGGATATATTCAAGGTGAGGCTCAACAAGGCTCTGAATATCCTGATCCAGTTGAGGTGTCAGGCTAGATGACATTTAGAAGTCCCTTCTGGTCCAAGCTATTCTATATGATTCTATAATTTTATAATATTATGATTCTATGAACATGTCAAAAAAGTACTATGCCATTATGTAGTCCTATACAGGAGTATCCTCTCCATGCTTTCTTCCATTTGCAGAGTTTGGGAGGCCAGGATTGTGTCTGAGAGCTCTAACATTAATGTTCACGTATTGTCAAGGTGAGGACTACATACTGCACAGTGACTGATGAATGTTTCACAATCATTTGTTTGCATTAGCTTTTCAAGTATCCCACGAGTGACTATATAAAAATGGAGAATGGTACTTCTGCATTTAATCACCTCTGATAACCCTTAGCAACAATGGAGTATCTTTAAGTGATCAAAATGGTCTCGAATGGATCATGGTCCACCAGCAGCTCTCAGGTCATGAGTTGTGTTTATGCAGCAGCTCTAGAGAGTATTGTAATGTGAGAGAGTTGTCATAAAGAGCTTCCTGTGTGGAAAAACATGACAAAACAAAGACAAGTAACAGTAAGATAAATGTGTGGGCACATGCTGCAGTAATGTAGAGTATCTGTAAAGTCCAGCACATGTAAGCCATGTGGGGGAGTAAAGCCATCGTTTTAAAGTTTGCGTGATCATAGAGCTGTTATCATTGATGTCCTGTGGCCTCCTGTGTCTCTATCAGAGGAAAAGAAGAATACTCTGCTCTTGAAGATTTCATTTTGTGTCAAAGTTTCAGCTGTAGATGCAACATGGAGAGAGAAGAATCAAAGAAAATTACCTGCTTACTAAGAAATTCACCTCTGAATGAAGTCTGTTTCATCACAACCTCCTTACAAATTCAAGTCAAATTCAGAAAGTAGATTTGCCCAGAAGAAAAAGTTCAGAGGTCAACATTCACAACATTCAATCTCCTCTTCATCTTCTTGCAAAACAGGGCTGCCTCCTGTCCAAGGATCCCTCTCACCCAGCGGAGGTGGAAGCCACATGTATAAGTGTATAGGCCCTGATGCGATATACCCATGAATGATGAGGGAGATGGCAGAGCTCATTGCCAGGCCACTCTCCATAATCTTTGATAGATCCTGGAGAACAGAAGAGGTGTCTGAGGACTGGAGAAAGGCCAATGTCATCCCAATCTTCAAAAAGGGCAAAAAGGAGCACCAGGGTAACTATAGGCCTGCCAACCTCACCTCCATCCCTGGAAAGGTGATGGAAAAGCTTGTCCTTGTCTCTAAGCATGTGGAGGAAAGGAGGCGTAGCTCAAGTAGTCAACATGGATTCCATACGAGGAAGTCATGCTTGACTAATCTAATAGCCTTTTATGATGATACAAGTAGTTGGACAGATGAGGGGAGGGCAGTGAATGTGGTATTTCTTGAATTCAGCAAGGTTTTTGATGCTGTCACCCATGGGATCCTCATAGATATGCTTAAGAAGTGTGGATTGAGTGATTGTACAGTGAGGTGGATTAGGAACTGGCTGAAGGACAGAGCCCAGAGAGTTGTGGTCAGTGGAGCTGAGTCTGGCTGAAGGCCTGTGACTAGTTGTGTCCCCCAAGGTTCAGTGCTGAGTCCAATATTATTCAATATATTCATCAATGACCTGGACGAAGGGATAGAGTGACTCTCAGCAAGTTTGCTGATGACACCAAACTGGGAGGAGTGGCTGACACACCAGCAAGCCGTGCTGCCATCCAGAGAGACATGGACAGGCTGGAGAGCTGGGCAGGGAGAAATTGAATGAAATTTAACAAGAGCAAGAGTAGAGTCCTTCATCTGGGGAAGAACAATTCCATGTATCATTACAGGCTAGGGACTGATCTGTTGGAGAGTAGCTCTGGCGAAAGGGACCTGGGGGTTCTGGTGGACAGGAGGATGATCACAAGCCAACAATGCATCCTTGCGGCCAGGAAGGCCAATGGCATCCTGGGATGCATTAAGAAGAGTGTGGCCAGCAGGTCAAGGGAGGATCTTCTCCCCCTCTACTCTGCGCTGAGGCCTCATCTGGAGTACTGTGTCCAGTTCTGGGCACCCCAGTTCAAGAAGGACAAAGAGATAATGGACAGATTCCAGCACAGGGCCACCAAGATGATTAAGGGAGTGGAACATCTCCCTTCTGAGGAGAGGCTGAGAGAGCTGGGGCTCTTTAGCCTAGAGAAGAGGAGACTGAGGGGGGACCTCATCAATGTCTATCAAGGGTGAGTGTAGGGAGAATAGAGCCAGACTCTTAATGTCATCCAGTGTTAGGACAAGAGGCAATGGGAGTAAGTTGGAGCACAAGAGGTTTAGGGTAAACACAAGGAAAAACTTTTTCACAGTAAGGGTGACAGAGCTCTGGAATGAGCTGCCCAGGGAGGTTGTGGAGTCTCCTTCTCTGGAGACATTCAAGATCCACCTGAATGCATTCCTGGGTGACTTGGTCTAGGTGATCCTGCTCCAGCAGGGGCATTGGACTAGGTGATCTTCTAGGTCCCTTCCAACCCCTAACATTCTATGATTTTTTTTCTACTAAGAGGAATCTTTCTTTTTCTTCTTATCTTTTAGGCCCATGTCCTAGTCACCCAACTCTGTTCTCAATAGGAAATGTAGTATCCACTATGCATTTACCTATGAATATCAAAGAAACCTAAATGAGCAATTTTCACAGTTAAAAATATGTGGACACTGAAGAACTTTAGGTCCCCTTCTGAGTCAGTCTCATTGGAAGGTTGCCCCTTGTTGCATGAGAGGAGGAAAGATTTCTTCCCAGATACCTGCACATGATCCTTTTTATGTTCCCCATTTCAAAGAGTCAAAACTGCATACAGCATCATTAAATTTTCTAAAGTACACTTAATCTGAAAAATTACTGTTGTTCAAAAAAAAATCAGACTAATACAGGAAATAGTAGCAAATATGTAATGTTGAAAACATTGTCTCTCTTCTTCTGTATCATAGCTAGAAGGATAAGCTGCATATGAATTCAAGAAACTGGTAAAAAGGAGCTGTTATAAAATGCCCATCCAAGGTGATACACAAAGATGTGGTTCTTGTGCCAACCTAGTAACTCCCAAGAGATCTGTTGAATTATAGTGTTCCACCCACTTGCACATATGCAGCAAAAATCTGTTTTCAGGCAGATACTTACTTTAACACAGCCTCTGTAGCAGTCAGCTGTTATTGGGCTACAAATAGCAAGAATCAAGATTTGGAGAAGAGCAAGGGTAAACAGCATCCTGCAACACAACTCCTTGGGCCAAATTCCACATGTACAGCTCCTACTGTGATCCAAATATGGGCAACATTTGTTTCCAGATTGAGCACAGAATGTGTCTCTATTGTTATTGAAATGGAAAAGGGCATGAGCTTTTGAACATTATTCAGATTGGTCAGACTTGCCAACTCAGCCTCTGTCAGTGATCAGAAATAATTTCATTAAATCACTTATTTTCTCTCTCCTCAGTGGTGTGCACTACTGCAACATGAGATGTTGGAGGTAGCAGATGGACAAAAATAGTCAAATTAACTGTGGGTAAACTGTGCTCAAGAATGTTGGCTGTAGCTCTGTTTAAATAAACAGCTTCCCAACATCTTGAAAAAAAAAAGTGTGTCCTTCTGATCCCGTGCCACAGGAAGACTGGTGTGCTGGGAGGGCCCTGGGACAATTGTTGCAGTCACTGAGCTGCAGTGCGACACATTTGAATTCTGGCCAGAGTCTGGGAAGTCCATGTTAGCTTGCCAGATCATTCAGAAAAAAAAAAAAAGAGGTTTCAAAGAGAACTTTTTAGCCTTGATTCCAAAGTGTAAGTGAGTATGGAAAGAGTATAATGTTTGCTGTTGGGATTAGCCCCCTACCGAGGCAGCCATATACGAGCACACTGAAAATTGGCGGCATGCAAGGGGAAACCTCTCAGCTCACTGCAGCTGAACTAAACCCAGGGTAGATTTCCAAGCACCAGAGCAGAAGGTGTGAGAACCTCATTATCATCTACTACCACAGAAAAAGAACAAAGCAGAAATCACATTGAAAGGAAAAGAAACCAAAGACCACGTAGGATGAGAAAACTTTCCCTGTTTTAAGTGGTATAAGAAAACTTTCGGTACTATCAAGGCACTGCTTTAAAAGGACTTGTCGCACATTTATGTACAAAGATAACAAAAAAGTTGGAATTTGTACTATAAGGAAAAATATAGTCCTGCTTAAAATTATGTTCGATTTTTTCAGTTCCGTGAAAAAGTCATAGGAAAAAGTATTATAATCTGTTAGATGGCCATCACTCTCAACTTAGAAAAGACCAGTGTCATTTTGCACCAGTTTCCAATCATAGTATTGCCACAGTGAAGGACAAGATGCAGGAGAATCAAATAAATCAGGACTGATACCCCAAAATGGCTCATATAACCATAGCCTAAAGAACTACATTGTATGAAAACAGATTCAATTTAAAAATAAAATATCATTTTAGTCATGTGTGTCTTGTCTTCACCATTTCTTTGAATGGAGATATATCTCCCATGTACTTGTAAGAGAAATTTGTATTAGTGTGTATGTGTACAGCTTTAAATAAGAGTTTGCCATGTTGTTCAGCACTATCGGAGGTTCCGTTGCTTCTCCAGACCTCACAAGGATTCGTGGTCATTGCTGGTATCCCTGGGGCTTTATCTGGTACCTCCTGCTCTACTGTTCTCGGTCCAGGACTGTGAACTCTAAAGCAATCACACCATGTTGTCAAATGATCTTTTTTTCCATATGTTATGGTCTTCTTAATGCAAAGCATATGAAATGGGTTACTTATTCCAGCATGGTTATTTGCTGGATGCATCAGACTCTTGCCACTGTGACAGACAGCCACCCCATAGTGCAGAAATCTGGTAGTCCATGGCTTTTTGCAATTGCAAATCTTGAAGACACTTGGGGAATGTCTACTGTGCAAGGATGGAAGGTACAGCTATGAGACCAAGGTTGCCATCATTTTAAAAGACAAACTTGGAAAATCAGGAGATAAACAGAATAAACTCTGTTTATAAGAAGCCCTAGAAACAGTAAATTTTTTGATAGAAGCTTTCCTAGCAGGACTGGGAAGAATAATTTGCTTTAAACACAGTGTTGTTTTGGTTGCCCTATTTCACTTGTGCCCAATGTAAGCATTCGCATTAAATGGATACAGTGGTAAGGTTTGTTTTGCTAATGTTCGTTCAAAGGCCTGATTTAGTAGTGCTTCTTTTTTAATATCTAGTTGACTGTATGCTTATTTAAAATGTTGATTGCCTTTCCTTGATGGTTTGGCTTCAGAAACATGATGTGGAATTTAAATTTGTCCCCCTCCCATGCTAATGTTGACATTATTTGTGTGTAAACACATTACATGGGATAGCAGAAATGTAAATGAGATTTCAATGTTGAGTTGATTTATAAACAGCCAGTCTCTTAATTTATTGAAGTTGTCTTTGTGCCATTTGCCCATGATTATCAGGATATACTATACATAGGGTGCCCTTCTGTAACATTTTCAGAAAGAAATGCAAAATGTATACCATTATAGCACCAAATTAAGATCTTATTGAGCTTCAAGATGCTTTGAAACATGTAATTACTAACTTAACTCTGCCTGTGAACTTGTCCTCATTAACTCCACAATTAACAAGATCTTGTTTGATCTTGGAGTTCATTAGACATTGCAGCTGGAAGATTGTTTTGGTTTTAACACATCAGAATAGACAATTAAAGTGATAATAAAGAATCAATATAACTTCCCTGTTTCTTAGATTTTCTCAAGGTTGTGGTGTGCCTAATTAAACCTGTTTTGAAACAGTGAGAAATTAAAAAGTAATGTGGTCATATTTAGTTTAGTTTAACAGGCTATTTAAAAGGCTGTTTGAAATGTGCCCTGGGAAATCGTTTCTCCCTGCATGGTGAGTAAATAGATGGGATGATTTCAGATTCAGCTGCAGGCTTAACAGGAGACTTGAGTAGAGACTTTGAGTCACACTCATGTCTCTTGTATTGCCTGTGCCACATCCAAATCCCCTTCCCTCTTTTCACTCTGTGACTAAATCCAAACTCATAGTTCACATCAGCTGGTTCTCCAATATCAAGAGAAAACTTGTTGAGTTCAAGTTATTTGCATGGCTCTGACTTTTCCACAGCGCAGGCTGAACAGATTCACCCACCAGAGCAGCAACCTGATTCTCCAGAGCATCAGGACCTCCTTGTGTCAGCTGTAAAACTGACATGGTTGAGAGTGTCTGCAGCAGAACCAAGCCTGAACTCACACCATTAATGGGGCTCCTTCCCTATTGGTTTCCCCACTGGGGGCAGACTGGGACCCTTTTACACACAAGTGATCTTCCAATTGCTATCACAGCCTAGATAACAATGTAAACTAGAGGAAGAAAATAATTATCTGTGCTCAGACTATGTTCAGGAGGACCTGATTCTGCTTTCTGTCTGTCTTCTGATTGGCAAGTAACTGGACTGTAATACATTTTTGTATTCCTGTTTTCCAATGACAGTGAACCTCAGAGACTGGAAGAACATGTAGGAAACCTTGATTAAGATCACTATGTAATGAACTGCCATAACAATCCAAATAATATTACCAAGATGATTCAATATCTTCCTTCTACTTATGTACTTTTGCCTCAATCCTTCATCATTTTCATTTAACAAGCACAATTAACTGAACACACAAATCATGCCACTGAAGGACAATTGGATAATGAAGGACACCTGAAGCACTACTCCAACTAAGCTTGCCTTTGGATCTTGAATTTGTGTAGATCCCAACAGCACATATTAAGTTCCAAATTCACCCAATTGATTTGAGTGATTTTCCACCAGCCTACAAGGTGCCACATCTTTTCATTTTGTTTGAATTTGTTTAAAATTAAATTATTGTTTTAAAGATATTAATGTTTCATTGATTTAAACTGCAGCAGACTGTAATTGTTGGCATTTGGAGCAGATTATAGAAATAGGTTCAGATCTAGCTGGTGTGAATCCATCAAAGAAATCAAAATGAAAAAGACAATCCTAGCTTACATACCTTGGATATAATGCCCTTGATTTTTGGTAATATTAGGGAAAAAATTGCCCAAGCTCAAATGTTGATGCATTAAGAGGAGTATAGACAAGCAGAAGCAGCAACATGTAGGCTTGATTTTTTTTCCCTGTGTCACATTTCTGTGCCTGCACTACAGATTCTGTTTGCAAATGAGAACTACTCCACTGGCAGCAGCTCACTCCTTTGCACAGGTACATGACAGGCTGAGACCGGCCTGATCCTACCTGCACTCTTCTATCCTTTGGGATATATATCCCCAGGGATGACTGTTTGCCAACCAATATATGACTTGCTTTTAGAAAGAGCTTTTCAGTTGTGTCCCATGTCCTATATTCTCACTGCATGTTTTGGGGCCTATTCAAAATTGCCATGGAACAGAAGAAGAGTTCAAGGTAGGGGAGCAATAGGGTCAGCAGGTGTGGCATGTGCAACAGCAGCCAAGGGACATCATGACACCACGCATCCTGGCAGACTGGCTGGTGCCAGGGCACAGGAAACACATGGACTTGATCAGTTACACCACAAAACAGCCAATTGGCTTTGCCCTGGGCCAGTGCTTGGCTGTGGCTTTCACCCAGCAAGAAGTGAGCACATGAACAACTTCTTCTGGAAGGGACCCCAGCAATATGGACATGGGCCACTCGCTACCTGATGGCGTCAGGGCCTGGAGACATTCAGGAATCTATCACACCTCACAGCAACAAGACACAAACTGGCACCAGCTGCCTGGGGTGAGTGATCAGGACATTTTGATTGGCTGCCTCCAGCCAGAGTTGGGAGGCAGCTGGTTGCCAGGCAGGCCTGGGTTGCTAAGGCAACTTTGGGCTTGGTGCTGGGGGAGCCCTATGGTGCCCCCCAGGGCAGGGGATGCTGTCCTGGCATTGGTCTCATCCTTTGCTCCCCAGAGGTGGCCTTCAGGGATGGCAGTTTGAGCCACTCACGAGATGGAGCAATATGGGCCACGAGGGCTAAGCAGCCCCACATTTCTGGTGCAGACTGACCCAGGCAGGTGTCAAGCCACCTTGGAAATCTCCCTGCCACCCGAAGAGCTAGGTTGGTGAGGGCCTTTCAAGTGCTGTGAGTGACATGGAGGGGTCAGTGGCAGAACACAGGCACTGGGCCCTCTGCAGACCTGCTGCACACCAGGGTGTGGGTGAGGTCTGCCAGCAGGAGGGCAGTGGGGCATGAGGCCTTTAGATATCAAAACCCCCCTGATTTCACCTGTAAAAGACAGAGCATCATCCTGCATGACCCAGCAGCACAGGCATTCATGGGCCAAGGGGCCATTTAATACAAATACAGATAGCTTCCCTATAGGCAAATTTCCCTTCTTTTACCCAATTGGGAAACCTAAAGCAAGAAAAGAAGTGTACCCTGTGTGTATCCTGACTCTGGGGATCCCCTGACCAAGGGGATTTACTATTTCCTGAAGGGATGGACTCTTCCAGGACCTCTCCCATGGCACCCTGCCCACACTGCAGGCAGGGCGGCACTGCTGCGATCAGAAGAGATCGTGGGTGCGATATCAGCACTGTCCCTCAAATGCCAAAGCTAGTACTAATTCTTCATGAGAGTGGTGTTTCCGTGGCCGGCAGTAGAGCCAGGACCACACAGATCCACCATTACTAGGCTGAGCATTTAGCTAGCATTTTATTCTTGTTCCTTTTAATCTTATGTGATCTCTAATGCCCATGGCAAAACTCTTCCCTGAGATGTTTCCTGTTACTGAAGGGATTTAAGTGCATTGTGTGGTTTGGCTTAGCATGTTCGTAAGAGTCAATCTTACTTCTTTATCCATGCAAAGTTAGGGATCTATCCTCATTTTCTAGCCCTGTGACATTCAGGAGGTTCATGTGCAAAAAAAAAAAAAAAAAAAAAAAAAGGACTTCCAATCCCCAGGCTGATTTTGGGTTGCTTTATACTATCTCTAAACAGCAGGTTAATTTCAGCTGACACTTATTTATGAAAACACAAAGTCTGGTGAGGTAATAAAAAAGTCAACTCCCAGAGAATATATAGCCTTAGATTTTCTTACCTAGCATGGCTTTATCTAGAGATTTATTACATAAAATAAAGATTTGGCTGGCAAATAATGTTATCAATTGCTCCATATTTTTAAATCTTTTGAAAGCACATGCAAAAACCCGATTAATTTTCTTGCACACTATCTACTGTGGGATATAAACACACTTTATTCAGTGACTAGCCAAGAAAATGTAAATTAGCTGTCTGACATCTGGGAAATTTGCGTTGCTGAATTATATGACTTGTATATTTGGAAAACCCATAGAGTTTGTTAGTATCCAGGTAGATGATAATTTTAAGCTAACAGTCCAGTGAGAAACAATGAGGTTTCACAGTTGAATCAAGACACAGAAACCTCCTCCATCTCTATCCCTTTACCTACACACAGAAGATTTGAAGCTTGAAACCAGTTTTCAGAGATGCCAAATGAATAGAAAAGTGAGCTGACTTCTCTGCTGCCGTGTTAGAGCTCAGTAAAGACACGGCCAAATTCTCACTTCTGCACAGAGGAAGAAGGTCCCCTCTAAGACATAGACCCAGGGCCTTTGATTGGGGATATTGTCCCAGCTCCCCTCCCTACCTTTGTGGCCAGAGCAGGATGGAGTGGTAGCCCACCATTCCCTACACAAATCTGCCATTCAGTTGGGCAAGGTTGGGAAATAATGAAGTCAGCACATTAGTGCCTAGCCTGCTGAGCTCACACTGCTGAAAGCTGCCAGTGGGTGAATTTCCCAGCGTTTGGAAACTGTCTCAGTTCTGTGGGTTTGCTCAAGTGTGCGATGACTGTTTGCAAGGGAGCTTTCCTGCTGGGTGGGTTTGCTTTCCTCCTTGCAGCTCAGGGAAGGTGAGAGCTCCTTCACATCTTCCCTGCCCCCACTGCTGCCCCTCACTCACCCCAGAAAAACAATGCTCTTCCAGCCAGTCGCCTCCGCTAGGGAGCTTTTCCCTCTCCCAACTCCCACACTGGGACATTTTTCCACATTTCCAGGATTACGGCCATTTTCACTTAGATCTATGTGTGTTGCCTCCACATACAAAGAAGCACTTGGGGACAGGATTAGTAGGATTAGAAGAGATTCACATATGTCCAGTTCAAGCAATTGGTATTCAAAGCTTTACACTTCCAAATGCCACCAAGAGAGAAAAGGAGCTGGGATCTTGCTTTGCATTTCAGCACCTTCCTGCGGGGGACAGAGCCCTTTGTCTCAGGGTTGGGGGGGACACATACAAATCCCCACACCCCCCTTAATCCAGCACCCCTTAGTCACCAACTCTTTTCCTTCAGTACCACCGATGGGGCTCTGCTATAGCCCAAACAAGAAGACAGATCTATCATGGCTTTCACATTTCTCATTTCTCATTTCAGAACAATCACTCTGCTAACTCCTATCAATCTCTGATGGGGTTTCATGGGCAAATCAAAGTCCTTTACCATACAGTTTGTTACAATATATCTTGCCTGTCATTGGAAGATGAGGAAACAACACTGGTTTTAGAACATAAAATCACAACATTATAAAAGAGGGATTTTGCTCATATTAAGTTAAATTCTTCATGTGTAAGTGAACTGTTCATATGCTTGAGGCAAAGCCTTAAGATTAAACAAGTGTACTAAGCATTTCTCATAAGCAATAGAAAAATCTGGGATTTTTTTCCTTTCATTTTTAATAGATTACCTTTTTTCGTTGCCTTTAGACCAATGACAGTGGTGATTTCCTAGTATTAGACACATCAATAAAGGCATAGTCTATGTTACATAGTTTGCATTTTGGCAATCACTCCAAATGTAAACAAATCATATTGTTCAAAAATTAAGAGGAAGGCTCTAGTGTCAGTGTAACAAACTTCTGTGTAGCATAGTAAAAGATTTTTGGAGTAGAGCAGGTGGAGCCCTTTTTTAATACATTCATCCATTAATTAATTAATTCATTCTTTTGTTCAGTCTTTCTGCTCACTAGGATAAAAGCTCTTTTGGAATACTATACTGTTTGCTATGACTTATAAGGGACAGCAACATATACAACCAAAAAAACCCACACCAAACCAAAAAGGAAAAACTTTTTCTACTCTGCAGAATATCTTTTAAGTATTTTTTATTTGCAATGTGTGTATTTATTTTACAATTTTCAGTCCAGAAAGGTTCAGAGTATATGAAACAGGCTGAAGAAAACTGAAATACAGATAAAATATCAAAGATACTGTCTTAATTATTTCTGTTTACTTTTATTTTTAATAGACATGGAGTGCTGGGTTAGTATTAGCTGCAGTTGATATACTTAATATACTAACACTAGAGTAATTCAGTAAAAAACACAGTGGGTCTTTATTCTCATGAATAAAAAAGTCTTTTCAGCTAATATTTTGTTACCTTGTTACTTTGGCAACTCCAAGTCTTACTTCAATAAAAATCCATGGGAAAGGGTGCCAAGAATATCCAAATTAAAGGAAATAAGTGTATGAATTCTTGTCATTTTGGTAAGTCCCAAAATTTTGCAGTGCACAAGTGACTCTACTTGTTTTCAGATAGGTGGAAATTCTTAAAATACTGAAGAGCCAGGAGGCTGCCAGGTCTGTACTTGCTCCCCTGCATCTTCAGGCATTTCTGAATAGTTCACATACACTAATGATGCAAGACTAGGACTCTGAAATTTAGGAAAAAGGTAGCAATACCTGCAAAATCTGGAACTGCAACACACTGGCTATCCATTTCAGGTGTCCACCAGATGCAGAGAAGATGTTCACTTAATAACAAAGTCAGAATAAAGGAGAAAAGACAACCCAAAACATATGTACCTATTAAATTCAATTTAGATTTAATTTCATTTTCAGAAGTGGTGAAAATATTTACTTTTCACTGCAGCTATGAACAATAGTCTTGCAGAGTTATAAAATTAAGAGTACATATAATTTCTTGCTTCTTCCCTTTAACTTTTTATCATTCTGCTTATTGTTGGCTAGTCTTTCCTATCTGTCCCACCCATTTACACAGTACTCCCCTCACTGAAGGTTTTGCACATCCCATTATATCCATCTTTTTTGGGTCTCATGGTCCCACTGAACTACAGGTAGTAATTGGTAGTGAGAGTTAATGATGAGTGAATGAGATAAAACATTTATTGTCCTTTGTGCATAATGGTGTTCTGACAATTAAGAGGTAAATGATTTTCCTTGTTTTGTGTGTGTGGGTGTGTGTGGGTGTGTGGATGTAGGTGTGGGTGTCCTCACTTCAGAAAAATATTCTTTGTACCTGGAAGAACCTTAGAGCTTTTACCTTTCCTGAGTATACAAAAAATCTGAAAGAAAAAAAGAGGCCATCACAGGAGCAGTGCCAATGTCTTATTTTGCTGTATGCAGACTGGTTGAGAATGGGCTGTAGCTCCCAATATCCTGTTCCATCCCACATTCCCAGACAGCAGCAATTCCAACAGCCAGGCAGAGAGGACTTGGGGAACTAACCTTCACTGAGGAATCGTTCATGACCCATGTATTTCCTCTCCAAATTAAGTTTACGGGCAGTAACTCAAGCAACTGACTTCCATATGAAAGCAGAGGTTTGCCAGGGGCCCAGCTAAGCATCCATGCAAGGAAGTGTATTCCTGACAAAGGAAAAGACATAATGGCTTCAGGATAAATCTAGATACACAAAACTGCTGCTCTTTGGTTAAGGTGCAAAAAAAAAATCCAACAGTCAAAATGGTTACAGAAACAGTACTAGCAAACTAGAGAAGACAGTTTGCTTTTCATTCACAGATTCAGGTTCTTCCCTGGAAACTCTTTTGCTCAGCTTCAATGGCTGAAAAGAAACAGTGAGCTCCCTTAGCTGATCTTGGTGTCTATGGCTAGCTTGGGCTCTCTTAGGATCTTATTATTAACATTTTGCTAATATATTTCTGTCTTGGGAGACAAATATGAAAGGGCTTGCCCCCAATTAAAGCATTTTTGTTTAAAAAACTAAGTTATTTCATTGGAGTAATTAAGTCCTTCCTTAAAGTACTCACTGGTTCTTTATTACAAGGAACTGCACTGATAATCTGAATTTTAGGGGTCTGACCTCTAAATCTAGTGAAACCAAAAGACATCAGTCAGCTTCAATAACATTTGGTTCTGGCCCTGACAATCCCCATAACAAGCAAACAAACACCACAGTTCATCACTGTTTCTACAGTTAATAATTAACTTTTGCCATAAGCTGATGAGAAAATACTATGTTGTTGGACCTAGTCTCTCCCTCTCTCTCTCTCTCTCTTTTAAGAGACAGAGGTGAGACTTTTATGATCCTTATTACTATTCTGTCTGGGCACTTCTAAGCCTGCTCCAAGTTGTCAAGAAATGCAGGCTCCCAATGTTACATTCATAGGTTTGTCAGCTTTCCAGTCAAACCAACCCATCCCGATGCTTCATCCCAGCCCAGACTGAAGAACTGCAGGACCAAGAAAGGGCATCACCAGTGTTCCACATCACTGTAGGCAGCCTGGTCCTAAGCACTCACCTAGCACAATTCCCCCTGCTTCTTAAGGACTTCTCTGTTATGAACTCTGGACCATTGCCCTCACCTTGTGCAAGATATGGATGTTCCTGAAGACTTAGGAGGTGGGGGATTCTGCAGGTACAGTGAAGCTACACACTGAAAACACTATCCTTTACCATGTGCCAGCTATCTGATCATCATTCTTCTCTTTTATACTTGTGCTTGACGTTATTTTCCTCCAGTGTATTTTATTTTCCATTTGTGGAACTGCATTTACATTAACGGTGCAATTGCCACTGAAAACGGACTGATTCACATCTGCAATTTTAAACAAGATGAGAATGGAGAGTGACTCAAATTGTAAGGGTGGGAAAATGTAGTTTAAATGTCACACATACAAAAAAACACCCTTATTTTATACAGTAAAGCCTCCCTGAACATTTTAAGTTTCAAGAGCTTAACCAAAAGCAATATAGCAAGAGACTCAGAAGTGATTTCTACAAATAGACTTATGCCTTCACCAGGCCAGATTTTACCATCGTTTCTGGTGTTCATTAGCATCTCATTGTACATGTCGTCCCATTGATCCCAATGGAACAAGCCCACACAATAGAGTTCTATTCAGGGCTGGTGAAGGCAGTCCATACGCCCATCCCCAAACACTGAGACATGGCAAAGGTTTCTGAATAGACTGCAGATAATTTTTGTTGTGTCTTCTAGTACTTGTACTAGCCTATTAACAACCCATAAATATTCACTTGAGACATGCATTTTTTAAAATTGAGATACAAAATGAGAAAAGGAATTTTCTTTATTTTCCAAGTGAGTCTTCCATGCTTTACAGTGTCTAGTGGAAGACTTGTTCAACAATTTCTATGGCTTTATTTGTTTTCATTATAGCTACAAAAAGAAAATAAATTGCTTAATGCTTATTTGTTTCTGAGATGGCAAAATATATCACTCTTTAGTCATTATAACATCAAAGTTTTCACTCTGGCATAACATAATTTTAAACTGTTCAG
>JANHGL010023259.1:53173-63318 GCA_024611195.1 Ceyx melanurus | reverse complement strand
AGTTTTTGGCAAATAATATTTATACAGAAAAATAGTTTTAGATCTTCCCAAATTTCGCAAGACGTCTATAAAATTACTTTTTAAATAAATAAACTGCAGAATCTGTTGTACAGGTATTTGCACAGCTCTGGAACTGCCTCCTTTCCGTCAGCGCAGGGTTCTACTCGTACAGCTTTCAGCAATATTACAAAGTCATCAAGTTAAAAATAAACCTTTTTTCCCTTTTTTTTTTTATTTTTTTTTTTGTTTTGTCTGTCAGTTTCTCTGGATGAAAAGACTTGATGTCTCTGAAGCTTCCTCATCCGTGGGCAAAAAAACAGCAGTGTTGGATTAATTGTAAAAAACAGAGAATAACAGTTATCCTGAAACAGAAGAAGTCCACGCAAAACAAACGTCTCCCAGAGTTATCTACAGAAAAGATTGAACCCACGTGGGTAATTTCCCAGCCAGTATCATACAATAAACTACCCCAAAACGCCTAAATTAACTACATAAAAAAATAAAATCAGCTTTTGACAGAGATAGGCAAGTTGCAGTGTCAACTACCTCGTGAGAATGACTGAGAAAGTCTACTAATTAGTGTTTTAATTGTCACCCTGGGGAGACCTCAGCTGCTGAAGTCACCGGTGAAGATACTGAATTTTCCCCACAAATTCAACCTCACGCGACGTTACAAGCACTATGGTCATTTCACAGCCCCGTTCTGGTGGGGTTGTTTTTTCCTTTCTGATGATCAAATCTCCAGCTTGATATATAAATAGATAGGAATTAGACATTGGACAAACAAGATCGAGCCTGGGAAATCATTTCCTAGCCAGAGAGGATGTGGTTAGTGCCTTCAGTCGTCCAGAACAGGCAGTGCTGCCAAGGTTTAAAGTAGTTTACAATTAATTAATCTGTTAAAATACTGCAATCACTAATAATGTCCACATAGAAAACTGATGCTGCAAACGATTATACATAATATCCATTTATAACAGCTGTCTGGTTTTTGTCTTTTCCAACAATAATTTAAAAACTATGTCCTTTAGGTGATACGTGTGCAACATAGAAAATGGGAACTATGAAATATTTGGTACAATAGTGCTTGGAACAAATCTCGACTCAAGAACGAATGAAATTTGAATTATACAGAGATCATTACCTTGTAAATCAACAAAGTATTTAAAAAAGTAAACAACATTAAAATCTGCTTCATCCATATATATGTATGTATATGTATATATAACATGTATATAATTGTATTAAAGATATCTTCATACTTTCGTGACATAAAATATGTTTTTAAAGAAAAACAATTCAAAGAGCTATTTTCTCTCTCCACTCTAACCTGGTTACAATCTCATCATCCCGTTTTTCTTTTTTTTTTCCTGTAAAAAATGCAAATACAGTCATGATTTATTCAACTGAATCTCACTCTACATTCTTAGTGTTCAGTTAATAATCTAGATTAAAGTCACCGACGGCGTTGCAGTGACTAGAAGGATTTTAATTAAATTAGAGTATGATACAATCTCTTCATCTACTGGGTTTGCTTTTTGCCTTTTGCTAGTTTGGTCGTTGGTTTGTCTTGAGTTTACACTTCTACAAGTGACTCCTCAACAGCTCGTTATCTTTTTGGTAACTTGACTAGGAGTTGGAAAGGTTTATTCTCTCTCTTCTGGTGAAGAGCTGACTGTTGGCATCAGGCTCCCTTCCAGCAAGTCTGATGTGACAAAATTTAGGCACTTCTGCAAAGTCTCTTTTAAAAACATTATAAATATATCTGTAAAATAAGATTCTCACCACTTGGTGCTGGTGGGGACCGAGGGGGGTGGGGGACACACGAAGTTTCACACTGTGCAAATTGATTTAAAGGTTTTTCTTCTGCTACCTCTGCTATGATTCGAATGCAACTGCTCCGTGCAGGTCAAACACCAACCATCTGCACCTGAAGAATGTGCTTTGGATTTTGGGATAAAAGGGGCTGGGCTGGCAGGGTGATGTGCAGGACACTTGGAATCAACTCGCTAGGGGAGCAAAACCAAGATTGTTTTGTTTTTTATTTTTTAACTAAAAACCCCAATCGTTTGGGTGAAAATTAAACTTGCGACTGGGGAGAAGTTTTTCAGCCAATACAACTTAATTATTGCTGAGCTCCAAAGATTCATCAGCACTGAATCTCCTGAGACGAACTTCACCCGTGGAGGAAAGACAAGATTTGCAAGAATTAAACTATGTTTAGAAAAAAAAAAACACAACCCTTTTTGAAACGAAAACGTTACCCTTTCTGTCTTCAAACACCACAGCTGGCATCGGGCACTTCACTATTTTAGGTTGGAGTATAGTAAGCATACCATATTGAATATTCATATATGACATAGCAGCACTAGCTTTGTTGGAGTTTCTGATTTGTCCAGAAGAAGGAAGTGTGGCTTAGCATGCAGTTTGTGGCAACTCTAGGGAGGAGGAGCCGGGGTAGTATGTACAGTAGCCGTGCCTGGCTGTCCGCAGGGACGCTTCCTGACACGCCGTGCCGCTCCGCACGCCTACTTCAGGATGATCTGTCAGGAGAGAGCAAAGTGTCACTGCTGCTGCTGCTGGGGAGCTGGGGCTGCTGCTGCTGCTGGGGAGCTGGGGCTGCTGCTGCTGCTGCTGGGGCTGCTGGGGAGCTGGGGTTGCTGCTGCTGGGGAGCTGGGGCTGCTCTCTGCCCGCACGCCTGGCACTGGGCTAACCGGGCTTGGGGGGAGGTTGGATGGGGCAGCGAGCTGCACAGGGCAGCAGGCCATGAGGGACAAATGCCATATGGGGCAGTGTCCCAGAGAGGACACTGTCTTGTTTGGAGCAGCATCAGATCCTGTATGAGGCAGCATCCCATATAGGACAGTAGCCTGTATTCTCTATGGGACAGCATCCCATGTAAACCAGTATCTTGTATGCTGTAAGGGGCAGCATCCTGTATGGGGCAGCATCCTGTATGGGATAGCATCCCATATAGGACAGCAGCCCATATAGGACAGCAGTCCATATAGAACAGTATCCTGCACAGCCCATATAGGAGAGCATTCCATATAGGACAGTATCCTGCACAGGACAGCAGCCCATATAGGACAGTACCCTGTGTGGGGCAGCATCCCATATGGGAGAGTATCCTGTATGGATCCCATACAGCCAGCATCCCATATAGGACAGCATTCCATATAGGACAGTATCCTGTATGCTGTATGAGGCAACATCCCACATGAGACAGCACCTCATGGGACAGCATCCGGTGTGGGGCAGCAGACCTACAGCCAGCATCCCACATGGGACACCATCCCACCTCCTCAGGCTGCCCAGCAGCCACTTGGTTTCACAAGCTTCTCCCTCCACACGTGAGAACAGGCAGAGTGGGTCCCCAAGCCACAGGGAAAGGGCCCCCCAGGGGCGGGGAGTGGCACCCTCAGCACCCCACGAAGCAGCCCTGCACCTCAGAAGGAAGCTCAGAGGTGCTCTGGTGCCTGGGGTGATCCTGCAGCTCCCACCCTGCTCCACACGTCAGGAACCACCATGGGAAGCAGAGGA
Organism: Ceyx melanurus; assembly: GCA_024611195.1. Lineage (NCBI taxonomy): Eukaryota > Metazoa > Chordata > Aves > Coraciiformes > Alcedinidae > Ceyx > Ceyx melanurus. The sequence goes on along the minus strand of JANHGL010023259.1, from coordinate 59,774 downwards.
GGCAGGGCCTCTTCCCACCAACAAGCAACAAACTGGGCTGGTTTGGTTTTTTTTCAGGAAGCTGCAGTGTTTTCTCAATGCACTTTGAGCAGCTGCTGGTCTCCTGAAGAAATGATCTGCAGAACTCGAGTGGTTTTCCACACTTCCTTAAGTCCAGGATCCAGGGGGCTGATCCTGACACCTCTGTGCACCCTGCTGCTCACTAACCTTGCTGCTTTGCCTCAAACTGAGGCATTTCACAGATGAAAACTCCTGTGCTTCCAACAGGGTGAAGGTGACACCCACACCGTGTCCAGGCAACTGTCTCAGTCTGCTCATGGTGCTGGGACACAGCCCAGATTCCACCTCAGCCTGAGATGCTTGGAAAAGCTTGGAAAGCCAGGGGGTGATGTTTGGAAAGCCAGGGGGCTGATGTGTTATCACATCACTGCTCATCCATCCTTGAGCACAAGTGGAGAATCAAGGGAGTGTCACCTGCTCTGCCTCTGGAATTTGGCACTGGAGGTGATTTTCAGCTGTTTGTAGGTGGAGTGCAAGGCAAGACAGCACTCTGACCTACTTGTCTGTTGCTAGACAGCTGATTAATGCAGTATTTATTTTAAAAGGTGAATAAATAAATAAAGGGAAAGGTGTTTTGGAAATAACTTGGGCAACATACTACCTCTGACATACAGACTGCCAGCAAGACCCACGCTGGAGGTGCTTGTCCTGGTCCCAGTCACATCCAACGTGCCTCACAAGACTGCCTGCCTGGCTCTGTCCAGAGCTCCCAGCCTCCTCACCCTCCTCTCCTTGCTGGTGTGCCAAAAAAGCATCTTTGATCGCCAAAAAAATCATCTTTGATCACCAGAAAACCATCTTTGATCACCAAAAAAATCACCTTTGATCCCCAGAAAACCACCTTTGATCAGCAAAAAAATCACCTTTAATCACCAAAAAATACCTTTGATCACCAAAAAATAATCTTTAATCACCAAAAACCCATCTTTGATCGCCAAAACCCAATCTTTGATTGCCAAAAAGCCATGTTTGATCACCAAAAAACCATTTCTGATTACCAGCAATCCATCTTTGGTTACCATCAGCACTGCAAGTCTTGGTGACACGAGGTCCTGCTGCTCCAAAGGGCTGAACATCTACACACCCCATCCTTACACCTAGGAGCTGTGCTCTGCCTATCCCAAAGGTGCAGGGGCTGCAACCAGCCCACCTTGCACCCTACCTGTTTCTAGGAGTTCTAGGAAAAAAAACCCACCTCCATTCTGTCCTTCAGAACAAGGAGTGGAGATGGAGAACTGAGGAGCTACACTGGGGTTGGTTTTTCTTAAACCTCAGCCACAAAGTGTAAAACGTGTCCCTTAGTCTCTAATTATCTGTTCACACCCTGTTTCTGCAGAGAGCACAGCTCTGCCCATGCCACACACACATCTATCAGCTGCAACTGCTTGGGATTTCTTTTTTTCCCACTGAGAAAGAGAAAAAGCTGGACTGTTTTACATGGAAAAGGCACTGTGAGGCTGTTTGATGTCCAAGAGGAGCAGTGAGGTGTGATGGGAGACACAGGCTGGTGCTGGCTGCTCCCTGCCCCACAGCACATGCTGAGGAGGGAGCATCCCTCTGATCACTAATTTCATTAATAAACATGATTTCTAGCATGAGCAGCAACACCCAGATGTCACCCCAGCAAAGGGCATTTTTTGGAGCTAATCCTGAACACAAGGTGGTTAAAACAGTGCCACGAGGGAACCTAAAGCTCTGCAAACCACCTCCTAACTGACAAGAAGAATTTGCTCTTCCAAATTCTCCAGCTCTTGTAAAGTGAATTTTTTCAGCTCCTAAATGCCCAGGAATTCTCTCCTTTGTGTCAGAAAAGCTGTTGTAGATCTTTACTTTCACTTGATTTTAAATTAAAGTGTAAAGAATAGGTGTATTTTCTGGCACCCTGTTTGCTATGAATTAAACCAAAGCACCGCTAGGAATTTCAATCACACTGCTGGGATTTTCTGTTTTGTTTCAACTTCTAAATTTGGTGTAAATTTACGTATTTACCCTGCAGAGGTTTGGAAATTCCTTTCCACGGCACACTCTGCTGAGTGTTAATCCACTTTAAGGCACCTGCATGAGGGCAGAGCAACCCTTCCATGGTGACATTTTCTGTTCCAGGGGTTTTTTCACACGAGCAGCTCAGATATATCCAGGGTATACATTGAAAAAGACAGATATTTTCAGACAGCTGCCTCCTATCAGGCTGTCTCATAACTTCTCCTGCTTTCTAAAAATAAAACTAGCACCAAGTATTTCTTTCCTTTGACATGAAACCCAAGACTATTTATATGTCCCCGTGCCTCTGGGAAATGCCTCCTTATTTTCCATTTTCTCTTAAAATGCTCTTTTGTGGTGTGAGCCTTGTTATTTTTCTTCAAAATAAATCAGTCTGGTGTTTATTTTATTTTTAACCTCAAGTGGAAAAGGATGAGTAAATATTCAGGCTTTTACTATCAGTAACCACCAGCATATCAGTTGCACTCAGTCTGACTTTTTACACTTACAGACTGAATTTTTCACCTTTTTTTTTTTTGTGCTGCCAAGTCCTCAGAGTGTTTGAGCTCTGGTAGGTATTTACTCACCTAAAAATGTAGAATATTGCTTAACTTAACAAGTATTTACTCATTCTGAAGAACAAGGAGCAGTTGCTTTGAAAAAATGAAAGCAATCTGACTTCAGTTATTCTTCTTTAAAGTAATAAATAATGCAGTGCTAAAAATTGATCATAACACTCTAATATACTCCAAAAAAATCTATTTTTAACTAATCTCACAGGCAGCAGACTACACAGAAATGAGAAAAGCACATTGCTGGTGGACAATAAACCATACACCGAGATAAAAAATAAATGTACTTAATTCAAGGGAGAATAGTTGGAGCAGCTGGAGATCCCCCAGTGAAATTATTTCAAAGAAGGGAATCCCCAGCAAGAAAATCTGGAGCTCTGCCCTATGTAAAATGTGATGGTGGAAAAAGGCAGACTCACGTGAGCTGTGTGTAGGTGCTGAAGCACAATGCAACAAACTCATTTTCCCCAAATGGCTAATAAATGAACATTTTTCCTGTGTTTAAATATTAATACATGCCCCAAAAGACTTTTACTCAACTTGTCAAACTATGATTTGTTGAAGAATTGAGTATGAGTGCAGAGAAGGAAGGTATCAAACAGAAACACCTTTTTAATTGCAGTGATATGGAAGCTAACCCAGTCTGTAACACGAAAGGGAAACGTATATTGATTTTTGTTATATAAAAGAAGTGTTTCCCCTGCTCCCTGCTTGTGCAATGTGCCACTGCCACCTAGCAGGCTGCCAGAGAAAAATCAGGTTTCTCCACAGGGCCAGCTGGGAGTGTGTAAGGGATGTCTAAAAATAAAGCACACCCTATAAAACCCCAGCCAGGCAGTTTTCCATTTGTAGCTGAGCATGTGATCTCCAAGGGTGTGCAAGGCTGCCAGAAGCCCTCACCAAACACACAACAACAGCAGCCTTGCCAGAAGGATCCTGTGGCAAGCAGTGTGAAATGCTTTTGGGAAGCCCAGGTGGACCTATCCCTGCACCTGACACTGTTTGAGCTCCTTCTGGAATGCAGATTTGAACTGTCCTTTTGCCTGTGGCACTGCAGTGTGACACAAGTGCTCACTGTTTTGACATGGCTGGAGGCTGCTGGATGATATCATCATTGTATCTGCATAATTAGCACCCGATTTGGTGATGCATAATTGCACACATCTGTGCTGTACAATCAGCAGCCTAAGCACAGCCTGGTGATGTTTCAGACATGGCCTGTGAGTGTTGAGTTTTCTAAAGGATCTGCCTTTTCATCTTTCCTTCCTGGTTAAAGGTCAGAGAATTGTCACTAAGATCTTCCCACAGCATTCTCTGCACTCACACTGCCACTCTTTGGCCAGCTGCACTGCTGCAGAAAAGCAAGCCTCACACTGCTAGAATCCTGGAATCCCCCAGCTTGGAACAGCCCCTTGGGATCACCCAGCCCAACCAAAGTTCCCTGGTTGCTGGAGTGCTGCAGGAAGCTTCACTAAAGACCTCTGAAGTGTATCTTTACATACAATTACTGCACCAAGATGTTTCCCATCCCTCTGCCCACAGGAGTGCACTAGAGGGAGCTAGGATCAAACCTTCCACCTGCAAGATGCTCCTGCTCACCATCATTTCACTCTAGCTGGAATTGTGCTGGTACCATCCTCTGAGATGACCCTGCAGGGAGGTGAAATAATTTACTGGACTTCTCAGAGTTGCTAGGTTGTTGTTTTTTTCCAGCTATTAGCTGAGACTTACTTTGGGGACGTTGAATTCTCCTTCTAGTGGTGCTTCAAGGACACTGGGATCAGCACATCCAAGCCAGAAAGTCCAGCAGCCATTCCCCACAAGGACACTGAGCCAAATGATGGTGAGCTGAATTACTAAGCCCTGCTGCAATGCTCTTTGCATGCCTAGCACTGTCAGGAGAAGCTGTGGGAGCTGAAATGGGCTGGCCTGAGGGCTGCAGGGTGATTAAAAAACGTGCAGCAGAGGAGCTGGAAAAGAGGAAAGTGTATCTCAGATAGGTGCTGCAGTGGGGCACAGGCCAGGAAAGGAAATTCTATCTAGACAGCAATAAAAAAAGTCATTTTCTGAAATCCACAGAAGAGACAAACCAAGGAGGTTATGTTTGTGCACAGTCCTGATTCCAGTGAATTACCTCCTCCTCCTGGTTTTCTTGGGATAAAGGAACACTGAGGCTCAGGGCCACAGAATGAGTGTGGGGCTTTCCCAGTGTCACAGCTTTGTCTGCAGCCCTCAGGAGGTTGTAAGTAAGCAGCAAGCTTGGAAGATTTATCTCTTACAAAGACAGAAGTACTACTACTTGCCCTACTTTTCAAACACAAGCTTTTTTTTGCAGTGGTTTTAAGACTTGCAATAACTAAAAGAGTGAGAAGAGAAAAACTGGGATGCTCCAGGAGCCAAGAAGAGCTGGAGCGGGAGTCACCTCCCCCACGTGCCATGGTGCAGAGCTCTGCTTCCACACCTTTGCTCCTTGAGAAGAGGCTCCTCACTGGTCCTTTTGCACATGTCCATGGATGGGTTTATTCTACCTCAGCCCCTCTGGAGCTCCACCCCATTTGCTCACAGGCTCTGGGCATCTGCAGGTCCCTCTGTCACACTTTAGGGTCACAAAACTAGGCAGGATACCACCAATTTTCTGCTGCAGATGCTGCTGTGGGAAGGACAGTGAAATGCACGACTCCCCTGCTTCCCTTTCCTCCTAGAGAAAGCTCTTTTTGTCATGAAAACAAGCTAGATCTCAGCAAAGAACACACAACATGACCCTCCTCTCTGGATGAAACTGCTAGAAGCACAGACACCAGTGTTGGCAAAGAGTCTTTCAAAAAATATATATACAGAAGGTGCTGGCTTGTGTTTCTTTAGAAAATCTGGGTGTATTTCAGAGGTAGTATATTTTTCCTGAGTTATTATAAATAAGCTTCTATTTTGCCATGAGATACTGAAATAGTTTTGGGACTGACAGTAAAAAAATAGAAATATCTGCTGGTGTAGCATTATTAAGCAAAACATGTTCACTGATTCCTTTGTAATTCCTTGGCAGGTGGAGAATGAATCCAAAGGTGGGAGTTTCTGCCAAGGGCACAAGGAAAGGGGATGGGGACACAAGCCCTTTGCTTTCTCTTGGTGAGCAAACCTCCCTGCTGCCTTCTCAGCTTGACATCTACACTCCTGAGAGAAAAGAGCTCTCAGAAGGGCCTGAGAATGGTCCCCAAGCCCCAGAGAGCCCCAGCTGCTGCAGATGCTGGATGCCGGGCTGGGAATCTCTAGAGCCCCAGGAGAGGAGCCAAAGCTCCACACTCTGGGTGCAACGGGTAAGTCTTCCTGGGGATCCAGAGGAGGAGTGGGAAACCTACCACAGAAGCTGCCACTGACATCACAAAGCACAGAAGGAAAGGAGAAAGGATCATCTCTCCCAGCCTGCCTCTTGGTAGCAAGCTCCTTCCCTGGGGAAGTAAATTCCCTGGCTGAAGCTAGACTTTCAGGCACAAACAGGCACAGGCACGGGCAGCTGAGGTGCTGGTTCCACCACTGCTTTTGGTTTCTATTTTTCTTTTCAGCTGCCTTGTCCTGCTCGTGATTTTCACCAGCATCCCTGCTTCCAGAGGAGTCCCCTCCACACACCAGCATGGAACTGGAGTTAATTCACAAGACCCACGATGGAATTACACAGCAAGGCCCCGTTTCAACACGTGACACCCGTCACCATCTCCCTTTGGAACTCAAGAGGAGTGAAGAAGAGTTTTGTGAGTGGCCCAGGACTACTGTGGTGGTTCTAACTCCAGCTGGGTTAATCACACCAGTAATTAGGTACAAACATCGCAACACAAAACACAGCTACATCATTATTTGCAACAAATGTTAACTCTAAATAAGTGCAACCTGTCCCACAAACACTTGCTATAAACCACTTAATAAAAAAAAAAAAAGGGAAAATTTGATGGGGGTAAACACAGAAGAAAAAAAAAAAAAAATTCTCCGGGAGAATTTTT
>JANHGL010023259.1:23604-33815 GCA_024611195.1 Ceyx melanurus | reverse complement strand
GAGCTTATTAATATTTACAAATCTCTGAGGGGTGGGTGTCAAGGAGAAGGGGCCAGGCTCTGAGCAGTGCTACAAGGGGCACAAACTGGAAGCTCCACATCAAGGTGAAGAAAAATGTCTTTACTGTGAGGGTGGCAGAGCCTGGCAGGGGCTGCCCAGGGAGGTTGTGGAGTCTCCTCTGGAAAACTTTGCTTTGTTTATAAAGAGTATTCAAAACTTTGTTTGGAAAATGACTCCAAACTTTGTTTTGAATTTTCCTGATCGCTGTCACAAGGCTGAAGGACTCGTTAAGCTAAAACTCCACAACCCAAATCAAAGTTTTATGGAAGAAAAACAATGATAAAGATCTCATGCTTTTCACCAGAGTGGCTCTTTCACAGCCAGGAACCATGAAGTATTTGTTTTTTCTCTTTTCATTGGTCTGACATGCAGGGTGATTACAATTGCTGTGGCATGCCCAATTCCATCTGAAGGGCAGGTTAAAATGTAGTATGGGATGAAATGTGAACCATAATTGAAACAACCTTGATTCAGATTTTTCAAAAAGCCTTTATAATTGCAGACAGTCTGGGAAAGAAGTATTTTAATGGCCAAATCTGTGTGGCTTTTTTTTTTCCCCCCATCCTGCTGCTTTTCAGTGAATAAAAATCGTGATGGATGAGTACCATTCATCAGAAGAAATAGTCAAAATATGAGATCACTAAGCAGCATTTAGACAGGGTTTAACCAACTCCCCTATTTAATCACTGGGGATTCAGTGTCTGGATGGAGAGAGGGCAGGAAGGACTTGAGACCATGCTGTGAATTTAACACTAACATGATCAAAACAGTAAAAAAAAAGCAAGACCTGCTTTCAGAGAGGTGTTCACATCTCTGGGGGCATAATCTTGGACATCAGGCTGATCAGAAGTGTCTTGCCTTCCTACAGAAGACCAAGAGAAACACAGCAAATAATCTCCATCTTCCTTGAAAAGTACCTGCAGCAGAAAGGGAGAAACTGCCAAGGAGGAGAAATGTCTTTTAATGCATTTGGAAATGACACTAAACCCACAGCAGTGCTGTTAACATTTCTGAGGGGAATTGTCTCCTCCACTGGATGTGACTGGGCTCTTTATTTATTTTCCTCCACCATCCCACACTGAAACTCCAGTGTTCCAGCAGCAACTACTTCTCTGCAGTGCTAGTCCCAGTCTGGCAAAGTTGCAGCGAATGCCGAGTGAGTCTGAAATGTCAGCTCTGCTTTGGGAGAGAAAAACACTGACTTGTGAAGAACTGAGGTCTCACCAGAAGGTTCACCCTGTGCACAGCACCCAGCATGCTGCAGACCACACTTGTTTTCCCATGCTGACAACAGTGGGATGCAGAGGCAGCAGAGAACAGGGATGTGCCCCAAGGATTCCCCTGGCTGGTTGTAGTTAACAAAGAGTTCAGTTTTAACTTGTTGCAGGAGATCTCATCAGCATATCGTAGCAAAACCAGAGGGTAAGAGCTGTGAAAAGCCTTTTCAAACATCAAAGAGCAATGGAACAAGCATATAAATAGAGTTGCCTGCAAGCACAACCATTTCTGGAATGTACTGGGGGAAGCAAAGGAGAATCCCACAACAAAGGAGGCTGGAAAAGCCAACCCCATTTAAGCAGTGGAATTACCAGTTTGGAGACTAGAGGGAAACAATGCAAAAAAACACCAGCAAAGCTGAAACAAAGAACTTTTCTCAGCATTTCCCCAAGAAAAAAAAACCAACATAAAGGCCAATCAGTAGGTAATTAAGTCTGGCTGTGGAAACAGCCTTGCACAGAGCTGTTAACTTCTCATGGAGTACCAGAATTAATGAGGAACTGAAGGTCTCCGTGAACATTTTCAGGTAGATCTGATCACAGATGGGAAATGTTAAGGTATCTGAGTACCAGACAGCAATTTCTGTTCTGATGTGCAATGGAAGTGTCTTCCAGATCCCTCTGACAGCAGCTAAGAGGAAGATGCATTAAGAAGATGCATTAAGAAGATACATTATCTGGGATGCATTAGGAAGAGTGTGGCCAGCAGGTCTAGGGAGGTTTTTTCCCCCCCTCTGCTCTGCCCTGGGGAGGCCCCACCTGGAATCCTGTGTCCAGGGTGTTCAGGGGTGTCTGGAGGTGGGTTTGAGGGCCATGGGTTAGGGGTGAACTGTGCAGAGCAGGGCTGAGGGTTGGGCTGTCTCAATAAGTAAACCCACTCAGCAGCACTTGGCCATGGATGCAGATACGTTAGGCATTAATTAACCTTCCCTGCTACCTAATTAGCCAGTGATACCATTCCTCACTTCACACTCTGGCTACTTTCACCCCCCTGATTCTCACAGCCATCCCTGAGAGGCACAGCTGCTTCACAGAAACCAGAGCACACCAGGACAGAGCTGGCACAGATCACAGCAGATCTTCCTGCAACACCCAGCACTGAAAGGCAAAGAACTCATTAGAAAGAAGAGCCTTATTTAATTACCTAATAATCAACTCCTTTGCTCGTTAAGCACATCACAGATACTCTAACAGCTGGCAGGCTGAACTATCTGAGAGAGGGAAAGCTGCAGGTAGTACATTGGTGCTTTAGGGAAAGCTGACTAAATCTGGGGTTTATGTATTTTAGAAGATCATCTGTGCATGGAACAGTGGAGGGATTAATTATGGTCCAAAAATGTCAAGTTTGGGGAAGGAAAGAGCAAACACCTCTTGGGCATGACCTGAGTAATGCCAAAGACCAGCTCACTCTTCCAGCAGAGCCTCGTGCTGCTGCCCTGAGAGCACAATGAGATGCTCAGAGCTCAGGACAAAATGGTTCTTCTATAAACCAGTCACCTCTGCTTCCAGGGCAGCTCTCTTTGGTTTTTTTCTTCATCAAGTGCCTGTCTAAAGAAAAAAAATACCTCAAGAAAGCTGTCATCAGAGATGGTGACTGCAAATTTCACCTTGCAGATGAGCTGCAGCCACCTGCTGCAGTCACAGCTCCTCTTGCTCTCTCCTCCTGCCTTCTAGCATTTCTGTGGTGCTGTCTGTGAAACAACCACCCCCTCCACCTACCATCCAGGACCTACCCCTGCATCCCTCCTGGAAGCTTCTCCCTTCCTGAGGGAAGTGCTGCCGACTCAGTAAAGATAAATCTGCCATTTGAAAAGGTCAAAAAAAGGGAAACTATCACCAGAAACATGCTTTACAAGCAAGAAGAGGCTAAAGGTAAGAGGGAATCAGCCTGACTCCCTAAACCTCATCTCCTGCAGAACCCAGGCTCCAAAACCATCCTAGCCAGAAGGTGCAATTAAAGGAAGAGGAGCCTCCACTCTTGCTGCACTTCCAACCCCAATTAGCTGATGCATGCTAATCAGCTAACGCTGCAGCCATGGGGGTTCTGCAACAAATGAGATGTTTGTGTTGATTTTTTCCTGAGGGCTGGAACTTCAGCAGCATCAACTGCTGGAGCAAGATGCAGAAAATCACCTTGATGGCAACATTGGATCTCCACAGCTTTATCCAACACCTCTGCACAGGGAAAGCCCCTCAAAGCCCAGTCCTGGTGACACAGATGTTGGGTGACCAGTGCTACAAAGCACACTGATTAAGGCAAAATGCATTTTCATTGTATTTCTGATTACCCACTACCTTTGGAAAATCACTATTAAGACATTCTCTGAAAATAAAGGTGGTTTTTTTTCACATTTTATATCAGAAATCAACTATATGTGCATTTGATGGCACGTGTACATCTGCAAATAAAGCAAATTTAGAATTATACTTCAGAGGCATGGGATTTATTTGGTTCATTCTAAGGTTTTTCAAACATGTAGGCCATATTCCAGTTAATTTCTAGCTTTAAAATCCTCTCAAAGAGGTAATTATGGTTGCTACTCAATTTACATTTGCAAAAGATTGTCCAGCTTTCTATTTTTAAATGGACTGAGTTCATAACATCCCAGTGCCTAAAAAGATCTTATAGAAAGCAAAAGATGAGACCAGTTACATGGGTCACAAGCATTTCAAATTAAGAACTATACTGTGGGAATCACTAATGCACATGTCAAAAATCACCCCCCTTTTTATCTCCACAACATTCTTCTGCTACAGAGGAGTTTCTTCTGGGTTTGTCACCCCAGCTTTCCTCTCATTTTTCATGATGGATTTGGGGGGTTGGGTCCCTGTGAAGCAGCAGAGGAGATCTCAGCATCTCAGCCAGCTTCTGACTCCCAGCCAAGCTGTCACCTTGGCCATCAGGTACCTTCACAGGTGCCACCAGACTCACCTGGGAAGCTCCTCTCCACATGAACCCTTTCAGTCAGAGCCACAGCTCCACTGCACAGTGCTCAAGGCCTGAACAACTTCAAAAACAAGGAGATCAATTCATGGTTTCCAAAGTTTCAAAGGTCTGTGGCCTGAGGGGCAGGCAGGTGAGGCAGCAGCAGCAGCAGCAGCAGATCTGATGGGCTGCCAGCCCAGGCCACCCTGTGCCATGACCCTGCACATCACAGGTCCCCTCTCACTCAAGCCAAACAAACCCAGAGGGTGCAAGGGCTGAGACCTTCTCTTGTGAAAAAAAAAAAGGGAGCAGCTGCACCATGGTGACTGCACCAGGACATCTGCCAGTAAGGAGTGTGGCACCATCAGTGTGCTGAGCCCTCAGGTGCACCCAGGGGTGTTGCACCACAACTGCATTTCCCACTGCTTGTCTGCTCCTTTCTTTTTAGCAGCCAGTGATCTGCCTCTCGAGCACTGAGGGTACCTGACTTTGAGGTGTTAAAGTCTCATTATTGTCTCATTAACAAGCAGACAGCAAGTTTTCTTTCCCCATCACTAATTTCTTCCTTGCTGTGGTCAAAACCTGGCAGGATCTCACCACAGCCACAAGAAACACACACGTGTGGAAGAAAACATGCTTCTGATTCCCCTTTGCCCTTGAGCTGGGTGTTGGGTGCCTCAGGAGGCTTTCCAGAACTTCCACCACCTCCAAATCCATGACAACTTTCCTCTTCTTGCAGTGGGTTTCAAATACAACCCACCTCCTGAGAGACAAGGTGCCAGTCTCTGTGTGAGGAGGTTGTCACAACAGACCTGCAGATGAACTCTGCAATTCATTCAGTGGTTGGGTTTTGGGGTTGTTTCCAGTGCTGGGGGTGCCCTGGACTCAGAGGAACACTGGGTCTTGGCTTTTCCACCAGGAAGCTCCTGCATCTGAGCACAAGCCTGTCTTCTGTGTTGGTGATGCAGTGAAGTAGAGCAGCTTGGGAAGAACAGCTGATGGCTGAGCCGAGAAAAAGCCACACACACAGGGCCAAGGGGGACAAAAAAGAGCCTGGAATGAAAGAGGGCCCACCTGCCAGAAAAATAAAGGAGTAGGTGGGGAGACCTGGAGAGAGCAAGGCTGTGGGAACAGCCAGTGACCTGAGTTAATGGGGAGCATGGGGGAGGAGTGGGCAGTGAGCAATTGCTCTTGTGTTCAAAATCCTGGTGCTGGGATGAGTCAGAGGCTCTGATTGAATTCTGCCTTCACTACACCCACAGGCTGCTCATTACAAAGCTTAGGGGAGCAACAAAACCTACTCTGAGAATCCACTGCACCCCCAAAGTGCCCCAAAATCTGAAGGATATCTGCCAAGCTCCCTGCCCCTTCACCCAAGCTCTAATTAGTGTGCCTAGCTGCAATGCTTTGGGTAGTGATAATTAGAGTGATAACTGAGTGGCAGCTGAGCTGCAGGGGCATGGCAGAGTACCTGGGAATGCTCTGTGAGCCTCTGCTGGCCTCCTGGGTGCAGCCAGCTCCAGGAGTTAGCCCAGCCAGGCACTACCCAGGAACTACTGTATCATTTTTTACTCCCTCAGGACAAGCCAGTTCAGTGAACAAGAAGATGTGTTTGTATTACATCTCTCCGTAACAGCTCTGTAACTGCTGTTTCTTTCAACCATTTCTGTGGCTGCTGCTCATCATGTGGGGAAGAGGGGCTTCCCACATTTTCAGGTGGTCTGGGTAGCTCAGGGATAAGCTGCCCAAGCAGGTTTTCCTCTGGAAATGTATTCTCAGAGTGTTAAAACCTGATGGGTCAGGTGGTGATGGGGTGCACTGGTGACAGCCAGGACAGCTTTGTGTTCTCAGTGCTGCTGCTGGGAGGCAAATGAGGACAGAAAACAGGGTCTGAAGGAGACACACAACTTTTCCAGCAGTCCACACTAACACACATCCATTGCTGCTTGTATTTAGGTGTTGGGTTGGGGTTTTTTTAATCTAAAAAATGGCTAAACACCCTCTAAGGTAACAATTAAAGGCTTATTTCAGTTTTGCTTGGCTCTCTCCTACACCACTGAAGCCAAGCTCATTGATTTTTGAAGGGTGCCTGCCCTGAGGTTCATCTGGATGCTTTGAAGGGTTCCAACCTTTAGCCCAGCCAGGAGAGCTGGCATGGAGACAGCCCCCTGAACAGATGAGAGGGAGACAAACAAGACAGCACCAGGGCAATCCAGACTGGGAGGAGGGACAAAAGTGGTCAGAGGCTGGCCCAGGCTGCCCAGGGAGGGGGTTGAGTGCCCAGGGGTCCCTGGGGGTGTTTGGCTGGGGGTTTGAGGGCCATGGGTTAGGGGTGAACTGTGCAGAGCAGGGCTGATGGGTGGGCTGGGTGGTCCCAAGGGGCTTTTCCCACCCTGAAGGATTCTAGGATTCAAAGCTGCATGGTGACCTGCACAGAGACAGAGAAGAGGAGCTAGCTGTGAGGGGCTGCAGGGCAGGATGGAGAGGAGCTAGCTATGAGGGGCTGCAGGGCAGGATGGAACCACCTCTTTTTAGCAGCAGCTCCCAGCTGCAGGGGTTGGGTATAAAGAGAAATACAGTCTCTGGAAATAGGGTGGCAACATTTCTGACGTCTTGCACTTTGTTCTGAGTCCAAAAAAACTCCCATAGCCTGCAAAAGCAGGGCCCTGAGGAGTCATATCTATCCTGGGAATGCTGAGTCTTCCCTCCTGAGACTTCCTTTGAACTCAGGGGGGAGAAACATGCCTCTCCTAGAGGGGGGGTTTGCTCTGTAGGAAGAGATCTGGATTCTGCATCCCCCTCCTGGAAGGCTGGAGCCTGCAGGTTACACACCCCAGAGCCCAGAGCAGCAGAGAAGGGCAGCCAAGCCCCCCCCCCATCCTGCTGAAACTGGGTCAGTGTGCAGCAAAGCAGGCAACAGTCCCGGGCCCAGGAGGAATAAGCCACTCTTGCTGCCCAGAAGTGAGTCTGCCTGCTTCAGTCACTCCTCCCTACCAGCTGGACTTGAACTGGTCCATGCCCAGGGGCACAGCAGCAGGAATTCAGGCAGCTAGGGCACTGTGAACACACATTCACCAGATTTTTAATGTAGACAAACTCTACATGTGCTGCTCACCCACAGCCTGCCCAGACTGCCTCCTCTGCCCAGCAGCTACCACCTGCTTTGAAGTGTGAGAGCATCCTGAGCTCCTGACATCTGTAACATAAAGAGACCCACAAAAGAACTACAGGAGGGCAAAGGACTCTCTCTACCTACTGCATCCCAGCTCTGAGCATCCCAACAGCCACTTGACAGAGATCCCCCCACCCTCTGCTAAATAAAGCTGAGGCCACCTTCAACAGATTTGTTTCAGTTCCAGATATTTCAACAAAGTGGATGTTCCTAAAATGTCCTTTTTTTTTTTTCTCCTTGGAACCCTTTTAACTGGGTAAGCAGGTCTCTGTGTGCAGCCTTCAATTACCTTTTATTCTGTGGTGCCAAATGAGACCAGATAGGCACAGTCTTCAAAGGCTTTCATGAAAATGCAAATGAACAGTTCCCATTAGTCTGCTGGCTCAATGAACAGTACAGTTAGAAGTGTTTAGACACTAGTAAATAGATTAAAAAACACAGAAAAAAACCCATCTGTAGCTGTAAAGCTGCTTTCCTGTTCTTGCTAGCACCATAAAACTTGCCATGAGAATATATTCAAGATACCCCCTGTGTTATCTGCTTAGTTCAGCTAGCATATCCTACCCAGACCTGCAGAAAGGGGAGAATCTGAGTGCAGAAATAACACAGAATTTAAACCCCTGACTTGCCTGTGAACTTGAGACTCAACTTCCAGCACAAATGGAAGTCAAACTGTTCTCCTTTCTCCCTCCTAGACACCATCATTCCTTCCCATGCAGGGAGTATTTTGTATTCCAGCTCAAAAATGTTGCATGTTGTTGTCTCAAGGCATTGTCTATGAGAATTCCTGGGAAATAATGTTATTTTTTACTACTTGCAGGACAAGAAAGCAGCACTGGAGGTGATGCCATGACCAGACCACAAGTCTGCATCTAGCCACTGGGTGCTGAGCAGTGATCCAGGCTCTGTCCTTCACCAAAGAACAAGAGACAAATGCTGGGCTGCAGCTCAACAGCCCAAGAACAGAACCTGGCTGGAAATCAGCAAGTTTCTGGCCTGAATCTGAACCAAGCTCATTAGTCTTTAGCTATTTCTGTCTAGCCTGGAGCATCTCACAGATGAAGGATATGCAGAGCCCAGACAGTCTTCAACAGGGAGCAGTTTGGAGCCTCAAAACTGTAATCAGTCCAATCAGTTGCTGTTGCAACTTCTGCTGGGTTTAAAGTCAAGTATTGCAAGGACTGGCATCCGGAGCCAAAAAAAATCCCTTTTTGAGTTCACAGCAAACAGGGGCTGTTAAATTCTGTTGACCTTTTACTTGGAAACAACAGACCTTCAAATCTACTCCTTTAACAGGGGAAAATCTGCATTCTGGTGCAATCCTGTTACTCCAGAAGCCTGGCCTAAGGCCACAGCACTACTGCTAGCAGGAGTGATCCAGTGTCCTGCTGGTGCCACAGGCACAGCTCCCAGCCTGGACTGCCACCCAACTCAAAGCCAGTGGTGGGGGCACGAGGAGACATGTCCCTGGATGTTCCTCTTGATGTCATCTGCTTAAATCCTCTGTTGAGCAGGAAAACTTGAAATCAACTGCCCAGGATCATGTCCAGTCAGCTTTTGGAATAGTGATGCCATGCTCCCTCTGCTTTGGGAAGAAGGTGGCATGCAGGAGAGCTCATGGCCCTTCCCCAGAAAGGGCTCTCTGAGTGTGTAAAACCCACCTCAGAGCAGCTCTACCTACCAGGCACCACCCAAATGCAGCACAGACCTCAATCTGAGACTGAAAATATTCTCTATCTTCTCTAAGCAGGAAGTTTATTCAAAGAGACTCAACATACTCACTGTAATTTATTTTTACAGCAGGTACCCCAAACCAGGACAGTTAAAAGGCTCCAAAGCTGTAGATATTCTATAAATAAATGCTAAATAATTGCCTGCATTAAAGTTTGGTTCAGTGTCCAGCAAGGAAAACTGTTCTTGGGGTTTTTTTTTAATTAAATGCTGATTTTATCTATAATCCTAGACTGTTCTGTTTATTTACATGAAAAATGATTCTAGGTTATTTGCAGTGATCCCTCAGGATTTCTCTTGGCAGTATTATTGAGACTGTGACCCCAGCTCCACCTCCTGGGTGCTACCCACCACCCAGGCCAGAAGGATGCAGCAGCAGCAGCATCTCTTGGGCTGCAAACCCACCTCCTGCTGCCTCCTGACACACCCCTGGGTCTTCACAGTTGTGAAAAACTCTATTTCCAAAAGCTTCTACTGACTTATTTTCCTAAAAGCTGATCATTGCCCATGTGCTGCAGACACCAGCCTGCCTTAGAAAAAAAAATAAATAAATAAAAATAATAATAATAATTATCCCCTTGGCAGACAATCAATCCCCAAGAACATCTACAAAGAAGCTGCTGCAGTTTATCGTGCAGTAATCCATGGATTAAGGTCATTAATAGCACTTGACAGGCTGCCATGGCTCCAAAGGTGCTGCTCTGCCTGGCAGGACTCACAGAACACAACCCCCCCCCACAAATGTTTTGGCTGAGTTGCTTTCTTGGAAATATGCAAAGGATGGGAAGAGGAAAAACAAAACAGAACAAACAAACAAACAACACAAAACCCAAACAAATAAAAAAAAATCCAAAACCAAGAAACCAACCAACCAACCAAAAAACCACCAACCAACCAAAAACCCACCAAACAGCCAACTAAAAAAAACCAAACAACTAACCAAAAAACCTCAACCAACCAAAAGGCACCAACCAACCAACCACAAAACCAAAAACAACTACAAAAACCAAAAAAAAGCCCCAAAACAGCCATCCAACTAAAGAAC
>JANHGL010023259.1:9408-20286 GCA_024611195.1 Ceyx melanurus | reverse complement strand
TGGTTTTAGAAAAAAAAATGTTTGCAGAAGGGAAAACATATTTTTCTAGGGTTTTTTCCTTTTTTTTTTTTTTCCTTTTTTCTTGAAAGAGATTTTTCATATTTGTATTAAAATCTGAATATCCCATAAATTACATCTTCATAACAGAATATTAACATTACTGTTCATATATAATTGCAAATACTTGCATAGGCACTCAGGCTTTTCTTTTAACATAAAAAAATAATCTACAGAAGTAGGAAAGACAATCACAGGCTTCTTCGGTATATAGAAAAAATATATGTTGATACATTGTTTTTACCTCCAAACAAGGAGGCAAATATTTTTTCCACTTTTAATTATTATTTTAATTGGGTCTAGCTACTTCACCAGTGTATATTCAGGAAGAAAAGGATGCTGTCCTGGTTTGAGTGAGAACAAAATTACAGTAATAAATAATTTAAAGATCTCACATGGAATCATTGTCATAGCAGGGATCCAGTACACTTTCCATGTACTGGATCTGCCCTTGGTGGCTTACCATGTGAGTAAACTAGTCACACACTGTAGACGGGGGGTTTTTTTCTGTTGGTTTGGTGCATTTTTTGTTTGTTCGCTTGTTTTTCCCTTCTCCCTTCCCATTCTAATATAAATAGTTTGTTTGCACTGTCTTCCCTTTGCTTCTGCATCCTGTCTTCCATTACTCTTTTTCAACATTAATGACAAACACTGGAAATTTCATACCCACCCAAATGAATTGCCAGTATTGATCTACATTGAAGAGTTCCTACATAATGTCACCTCAGTGACCACTGTATTCCCACAATAATAACAACCTCTCTTTCCTCAGGAAACATTTTTATACTTAGTGAGAGAGAGAAGTTTTAAATACGATACTTTACAGACTGTGATACTCTTCTGTGATGCACTTACAGAATAAATATCTTGTTAAAAAACTTTCAAACTGTATTCCAAGCCCTGAAATATTACAACATACAACTCCTAAAATCTGTAAAGTTTCTCTCCAGTAAACTATAAATATAGCCAGTCTCAAAACTGCTGTTTTAGTACCATGGAAATGAGAGGGCTTTCCAGTAACCTTTCTACTATTCTAAATACCAAGGGTTTTATACTTCCTTATTGTCTGTTTTTCCATATTATATTGGGGAAATAAGTAAATACTACAGAAAAATTTATCCTTCATGTTACTGTATACCTGATAGTGCCAGGTATTTTTGATGACAATTACTAAGAGATACTAAAAATGGATACAGTTGATACTGTTTGAAGGTCAGAGAGGTCAGAAGTAAAGGAAAAGACAAAAGAAGGAGATTAAATACCCACAGTGTAAAATCACTGCCCTGTATATTCCCTTGGTTCCAGATGTTTAGCTATAATGAAATAAAAAAGACAAGGTGACATATGAAGGTCAACATTTTGCTGAGGGCAGATAATTCAGAGAACTGGAAGTTTTTATTTATTCACATATATAGCTCCTCTATAATGGTGTGGCTGAAGGAAGAGTCCATTTTTCTCTTACTTCACAAATAGATATTATAAAGTAGGTTGAGCTGACTTAAATGGCTAAAAGTTTTACAATATTAATAAACAAAGGGCAGTATCACAATAATATTAAAATTCTTTTAAAATTATTTTCAAAAAGATCTTGCATGAGTCCAAAAGAGCTAGCCTAACTCCAGAAGAGTTTTATGAATTGCCAGTAGCAATAAGTATTAAGATCTCACCATCACAAATTTTCATTCTCCTCAATGAATTTATTCTGGTTCAAAGCATTGCAGTGCAACAATCTACAATACAGATTGGTGAACTGGTATATTGATTCCAGCCCTGTAGTTTCTTCCATGTAGAGTCAGTAAGTTTCACAGCTGCTAACTGGAGGCGAACAAACTATTGAGAGCAATTTCTGCAGAAATTTTAATTTCCTTCTCATACTTCAAATGAATAAGATACTTGTAATTTCCTTGTAAGCACTTGTCACATGAAAGTAACTTCTGCCTTTCTTTCAGGATGGTCTAATTATATATATAACAGTATATTCAACCTATTCCTGTCAATAAATCATGTGTGTTTGAGTTTCATACTGTAAATAGCCATATTTAAGGCCACAGAAAGATAAATGCTTAGACTGCACAAATGTACAGATAAACATTTTTAAAGCCATGGTTATCCAGCCAGTGTTGGGTTTTGTTTTTGGTTTTGTTTGGGTTTTTTTGAGTTTTTTGCCTGGCCCTGGAGAGAAAGAAGTGTTCAATGTAGTCCAGTATTCCTACATCCCAGACCTAGGCATGTGCCTGCCTTAAATAAAACCCAACCAACTAAATCAATATTTCAATTACAATCCCTATTTTCCCTCAGCTATTTAATTTGTCAAGAGAGCAATAGCAAAATAAGTCTTTTCTACTCTTACAAAGTCTAGCTGAAAACTTTCCTGAAGGAAATTTCAGATCTCAGAACCTCCTCTGAGTGAGAGGGGAGAAATTAGAAGCACAAAGCTCAATTAAGAACAAAGCTCAATTTACATATTAAGAGGGGTTGAGGGTGGTTTTTTTTGTGTCGTTTGGGTTGGTTTTTTTCCATTTCATTATTATGGTTCTGTAAAGTTGGATGGAAATCCACAATTTAAGGCGTCTCGGGGCTGAGATACGGGTGGTTACGTGGACCAAAGCAGACCACTGTTAATAAATACGCTTTTATTTCACGTGGCAAACGTGGAGTTAAATGGCAGGTGATGGCAAAAGGGCAAAAATATCAGTAAATTTAAAATATCCTCCCAACTTCGAAGTCAGATCATTTAATTAGTGCTTGGAACCACCAATAGCTGCTCAATTCAGGGGCTGGGGAGGAAAGTGCTGCTCAGAAAGCCTCTCAGAGTCTGTGCCAGCCAAGGCATGTCCTGCTGTCCTCAGCCTGCCCTCTCCACCTTGGGACAGCAGCTCCCTGCGCGCATCCTCGGGCTGGCTGCAGACCCACGGGGACATGCTGATCCCCCAGCCCTCCCATGGGGAAACTCAACACTTCCATCTCCTGTTGCAAACAAACTCATTTCAGAGCTGCCGGACTCGCTCCACCTATCTCCAGGCACCTCAGTGCATCACTGGGAAGCAAAAAACACCATTTTTTCCTTCTTTGTCCTCGTGGCAGAGCCCACCTCCGCAGGGCAATCCAGACCACGGAGGCACAGCTTTATCTCCTGGGGTCAGCACGAAGCCGTGGGCCTGAGTGGACAGGCACACGCCCTCAGGAGTGACTGCACCACCTGCTCTGCACTCCTCAGGGATCATTTAACCACTTGGGAAGGTGAAAAGAAACCAACCTTGAAAAAACACATGGTTGTTCTCAGGCCTCTCTCCCTTCAGTGCCTGTGTCCTGCCCCTCAGGAGACTGGGGACAGGGGGGAAAATCAGAGGAGAGGCCCCAGATCCCTCACACCCTATGGATGTGTCCAACTCCTCTGAGCTCCACAGGTGGTATCCAGGTGCTGAAGATGGATTTACTGCTCTCCAGCTTCTCCCTTGGAGATGGATGTTGTGGCTCCTTAGCACTTAGGGCCTTTCACACCCAGGATGAAGCTGCCAGCTTCTTCCCCCTTCAGAGCTGCTACTGTGGGGAGCAAAGCCTTTCCAAGTGGCCTCACCACACTAAGCCATGGGCATTAAATGAGGTCTTACAAAGAAAAAAGGATCTGCTGGCTTTATAAACACATCAGTGCAGTCACTTTCAAAGCCTCCTCCACTTTGGAAGAGAAAATCAAGGGGTTTTGCCCTCCCTCCACCTGAAAATGAAGGCAATGAAACAATCCAGCCCAAAGCGTGTGTCAGCGTCAGCAGAGGGGAACTGGAGCACACACTGGAATTGTAAAATTAAAAACAAACAAATCCATGACAAAAAACCCACAACAAACAAAAATGAAAGAAAACACCTCAAAAAATACGTGGGAATCATCACAGATTCAGGAATCATTCAGATTCAGGAATCATTCAGATTCAGGGGCGAGGGCCGAGTCATTTGGTTCTGTAACAACACAGCATTTAGGCAGACAAATAAATAAACTAAAAAAAGCCATGCCATAGAACCCCTCAGAAATCTGGAAAGTAATAATAATTAAAAAAAAAAAAAAAAAGTATTCAGCCTGGATAGAACACTACAGAGTTAGAAAAAAATAAATTTGCCAGGCCTGTCTCTTAAGTGATCACACAAAAACATATTCAAAAGTTGTCTTAATTCACAAAAAAAAAAAAACAACAAACAAAACCCAAACATTTCTAGCCAAATCCTAGCTTCCTTCCATAAAACTAGAGGAGAACATTTGTTTTTTTCTTGCTTGTATTCCCTCATTCTGCCCATTGTCAGAGGCCCTGTACTCTCTGCAGAAGATTTGACAGCCCCTGAACTGCAGATCCAGCCTGTTTCTATTGATGAGTTCAGCAATGTGCAACACTCAGACCTTCCCAAAACTCTGCTTATCATCCACTCAGAGAGATAAAAAGTTATTGATCCAAAACAGGAAAAAAAAAAAAATAAAAAATTTTTATTTGAACCATCTGTTCCTTTTCCTTGATTCATGCCTTTATGCAATGACTGTATCACCAAATCCTTCCTGCTGTCTCTGTTAGCTGTTGGGGTTGTATTACAAGAATCAGAAAAAAAGAAAAAAAACACCTTTATTTTTATTTTTTATGTTATTTATCCCTTTTGGTCACAGTTGAGCTCTTCCACCTTACAAAGCTGAAGGCATCACAAGCCCTCCAGGTCCTGTGCCAGACTGCCAGCTCCAGGAATCCTACAGGTCTTCTGGAAAAGACAAGCTGCACACTGACAGTTCTCTCCAGCTTTCCTAATTATCTAGAGCACAAAGAGTTTCCTGCGTAATTACTATTTCTCTGTGTTAGTTATAAGGATTTTAATTAATTGCTCGGTTTTCACCCAAACCAGGACATTCTCCCACACCCTTTTCTGCAAATACAGCTGAAAAGTTTTAAAAAAAACAACCCAAAACTTTGTTTTCTATACATCAATCACCAACAGCTATCACTGCGTTTGCTAATTACACATGAGAAGATTAGTTTAATTAGTCAAGCAGTTAATACTACTATTATTTGAACTAGTTTTCAGCACTGACACCCTCTTGAGTTTTCTTTTCCTCAGGCTGTAATTTCAGCCTGTTTACAGACCAGTTACATAGCACTGGTTCACACTAGTTCACTATAACATGTTGGATTAAACACAGCAAATTAGCTTCACAATCAAAGGCTAGAAAAGGGCTTTAAAAAGAATATATATACTAACAAATTCTAAAGAGAGTTACTTGGTTTTTTTTGGCTACAATTTCCTAATAGACATATTCATTAGAAGGTGGGGGGAACACTGGGCTTTAAAAAAACCCAGTGTTTTTTCACTGAAAAAAAAAAATCCTCAAAGTCTGAAATTCCTAGTAACGTAAGAAAATAAGGTAGCACTATTAGCTATTTTCTGAGATTTAAATCTCTGCAATGTGTCTAACTAATGGTTTGGGAAATTCAAACCATATGCGAAATCCTTAATGAGGAATTCCATTTGAACACTGTCTTTTTCTCATCTCTCAATACTACAAAAACTGAACATTTTTCAGAGCCTTTTGCAAATAAATAGAGTCCAGTTTATTCCTGACAGACTCGTGAGCAGCACAGAAGATTCATTCACAGCAGAGGGGGGTTACCAGCCCCAAGTGCCTGAAATCCCACAGATCATTATGAGCTTGGTTGGGGTTTTTTTTCTCCTTCCTCAGAAAATTAACTTATATTTTTGTAAAACGTATGCTTGCAAATGAAGAACTTGATTGAACACTCTCTAGTCAAACACTGTACTTCAGGACCTGGAACTCATTAGAAAATCTTACCTTAGGAAAATAAACTAATTCTGGTTATTCCTTGGAAACAGAGACTGCCCATGGTTAAGACTTCACTGCACTAATAGCTCTGATTAAATCCATCAAGCAATTAAGCAGAGAATATATTACTAAATGAAAAGGGGCACCAGATTCTGGTCAAAAAGAAAACTTCTGTTACCAGTTATTCACATAAATTTAAATGCAGATCAGTCACTAACACCTCCACCCTATATCTACATATATTATGTATATATCTCCATATATATATATATCTCCATATATATATATCTCCATATATCTCCATATATATACACACACACTTTGACCAAGAAATACCTTTTTTTAAAAAATTCTTTTGTCACTTGACTGTATGTCAATAGTTTGATACAAACTATTTGACTGAGTGATGAAAGCAAATTTTCACTTCAGCAGTCAGGTACAAGGAAGCTAATTCTATACATTGCAATCTCCAATGTACAAAAAAACTGCCCTTTACATTATCTGAAAGTCAGAGACAGTCTCAAAACATGGGACTGATAGAACCAAGTCAAATAATATTTTCAAGCTGCAAAATGTGAGCTGAAATTTTATTTTTTTGCCAATAAAGCCAGTTTCAGGCACAGCTTTCAAAGAAAACTTAATTATCAATCTTTGCCTCACATGCTTAACATATTCTGCACTCAAAAACCATAATTAAACATCATGAGAGCTAAACATACACCCTGTACCCTATAGATTTTTAATAATAATGCTCTATATACCCTGCCGTGTTCCACTTGTTAGCAGAGTTTGCAATTCTCAGAAGACACCAGGTCAATTTTATTTAGAAGAGCATAACCATTTAAAAATAACCAGTTCATGAACTGAAGATGAGTCAACAACCAAGCTGCTGGTCTTCAGCAACCACTTAGCCAGGGAGCAAAATCAACCTCCTGTGAGCAGGGTCAGCCAGGAGGTGACACCAGCAGCTTTGAGCCCGTGTCCTTCTCCTCGGATGCACTGGAGGGTGGACACTTGGGCTAGAGGGGCCTCCTTAGTGCAATACTTTAAAAATGAGTGTAATTTATTCCTAGGCTTAAAAAAAAATATTTAAAAAATCAAAATTTTCCCCAAAATTACACTACAGTTGTTGGGTTTTTTTTATTAACTGGTTTTCTTCTTTAAGAAATTGATCTTTAGTCTTCCTCAGCTCACCTACTTTAATTTTCTACTGACACCCTATTTGAATACAAATATCTCTATAAATATAAAATTGATAGAATGATAAAATTTTCTTGCTGTTCCACCAACTCTATGAAAAAAAACCATTTTAAAAGACTGCCTTATGTACACATATAGACAAATACACACGGGTGCTGCTGCTGTAACACAACTGGAGCCGGCGTGTTAATTGAGGCCACTAATTGGGTGGGATCCTGGATGGTGCTGAGCACCATCAGTGAATATGGCAGCCTGAGCAAGTCCAAAGGCTTCAGCACACCACAGCATGAGGCAACGTCCTTCTGCAATACGACAGTGAAGTTTGCTGCCAATCTGATCGATAATAATTCATTATTATTAATAATTATTATTAATAACCCTTCCAGAATTAGAGTTCTGCCTAAATGGCCTTTTTTCCCCCCTGCAGGGCACTGCACATAAATCTTCCATTTTTTCCTCAGCAAGAAAGTGGATGTGGCTGAGCACAGTGAAATCACTGCTCTGAAAGCCAGCCTGCTCATTGCATCCTTCTGCTAGCTGTGTGTGCTCATTAAAAATGCATACAGCTCAGATCACTGCAGCACCTATTATTAACCTTTTCCCCTTGGTTTGGTGCACAGGTTCTGTTCTGAGACGAAGGCCTGGAAAGGGCAGGGGAATTGCAAAGTACAGTGAGAAAACTCCCAGCCTGCTTGCAGAGGGACCCACCTGGTCTCAGCACGGGGCAAAATCCTGTCCTCTGGCTGTAGGGCTCCTCTAAGTCTCGGGCAGACAGTGCTGGCTTTAGTCAAAGGCTCTGCCAGGGAAGAATTTAGCTCGGCCAGCCTAATTCACTCTAAATCTCCCAACAGAGCTGCTAGAAACTTCACATTTCCAGGTTGACTCTTTCTTTCGTCGAGCTGGGAAGGGCTACCAGGCAACAACCCAGCTGAAAACCCAACCACTTTCTGCAACACACTGACCCATTTCTTTTTTCACCTGTGGTATTTTCACATGCGTAGACTGTTCTATTTCTGAAGGGAGTTTTTACCCTGGAAATCCATTCCCTTTGAAAGCAAGTTCCCACAAAATCCAGCTATCTGCACTCAAGCAGTACACATCCACCGGGGAAAAAAAAACAGTGTTCCCCTGCCTCCCCCATCAACACAGTCTGCAGCACACTGCAGCAAACTCCTGAAAACACTGAATAAAAGACAATCCTCCTACCTGCTTCAGCCCTGGCTATTCTGCACGCTGCCAACGGGAGCAGGAACATCTGATGGAAGCAAGCAGCCAGATCTTCCCCACGGCTTCATGGCAAGGGATTTCCACACGCAACGACGAGCAGCCTGTGGTTTTATTGTTATTATTTTGGTGCTGAGACAGCCCTGTGTCTTATCGGGGGATTTTTTCCCCCTCAGATGATGAAGCAAAGACACAGCCTAAACTCTTGTTGCCGAAAGACTGCAGCCCTTCCTTCTCCCAGAGCCCTCCCAGCACATGGCAGCCAATCGCGCCCGGCTGCGTCAGCCCTCCTGCTCTGCAAGGGATCCTGAGGGGATGATTGGCAGGGCAACACAGCACTGCCGGTGTGTAAAAACAATGCATCCATACTGATGAGGCAGGAATTTCCCCCCGTGCAGCAGAGGAGTTTGACAGGCAGGGCAGAGAGACACCTCCATCAAATCACACACGCAGCAGACGCAAACAACTCGCCCTCCGTCCACTGCAACGGCTCCTCCGTTCAGCACCGAGGGGGTTTTTTTTGGGGGGGGAAGCTTTGCTCATGGGAGCTCCTTGCACAAAGGTTTCTGAAGCTGCAGGACTGCAGTGGCACTGCTGGGGTGGTACATGGGAGCCGTGCACCACCAGGCAAACAATCACTCCTTTATTTCCCAGGGGCGCTGCGACTCCAGCAGCGATATTCTCATTTATTCGCAGTATTTTCATCCTGAACACACAGCAACACCTTTCCCAGAGTGCCTGCAGGTATGGGGTGCTTTCAGTGGGACCACCTCCACGAGGTGGCTGAATAACCTTGGCATAGAAAGCACAGCAGTGGTGTCTAACTGCAGCTCATGCCCATTAACTCAGGACTGATGCCCATCAGCTCAGGAGTGATGCCCATCAGCTCAGGAGTGGTGCCCACCTCCATCCTGGCAGAAGGACCAGGATACCAGTTGCCATTTCCCACTGGAGGTGTGGGCAGGGTCTGCTGTCCAGCAGTTCTCCTTCTGCTGGAGTTAGCAAAGCAGAGAACAAAGCAGCTGAGGATTCTTGGATGAGTGGCAATTAAGAAAAAGACAAAAAGCAGCTTAAGCTGAAAGTCAGTCTTTATCCAGAAAAGGAGAGACTGCAGTGCAACACCACTTCAGATGGCACTTGATGCAGCTCAAGCCTTTAGATTAAAAAAAAAAGGAGTAAAATGTGTTTAAAATGGTACTAAAAGTCGAGAAATATGAATAGAGAAGAGGAAAACAAAGCTCTCATTCACCCGCAGCTCTGTCCCAAGCCCCATTGTTTCCTATGCACTGTTTTGCATATTATGCAGCTTCCCAAAAATCCATTATTCCTCTAGCCTGTGAGCAAAAACTCTCCTCTGGGCTCCACCATCTCCCACCCAGTTTGGGAAGCCCACCCCCTCCCTGGCACAGCTGAAAGGCAGTCCTGCCAAGGAGGGTTCTGCCAGCCAGCCCTCCCTGCTCAGCCACTCCTCTGCCCTATATAGGGAATAAAAACAACCAAACAAAAGCAAAAACAGAACAAACAAAATAGCTACAACCAAAAGATGTCAAATAAAACGAATAAAAAAAACCCCACAACACACACACAAAGAAAAAAAACCAAAGAAACAACGACCAAAACTCCAGCTAAACAAACCCCCCAAACCCTCACATTTATTCTCGTGGGTCTCAAGAGCCCTGGTGACAGGGATGGTGACCACCGTCATTAATGATCACCAATTATTAAATTAAGATGGCCTGGTGCATCTCATTGGTATTTTCCACGTTCAGCTTGACTTTGCCAAACTCGAGCTGCCCGTGTCAGAAATTTTCCATGCTGGACATCTGCTGCAGGATTTATTGACTTTTCTGCCAGAAACACAGTTTGGTCGTTCCTGAGGTGGCCTCAGCACAAGCCCATGTTGCTCTGCTACCCCTGTCATTAATTCACAGAAAACTCTGGCTCCCCTGCCCACACTGGGGCAGCCCTGGCATTTGGCAGCTTGCTGATGCCTTGCTTTTTTAATTTTTTTTTATTTTTTATTTTTTCATGTATTTATTTGTTTAATCAAGGCTGTTTTTTGCCATACTGTTGGAAACACTCTCCCATTTGACCAAGCTTTGAGAAAGGCCAGAATTCGGCTGCTGCCACCTTTCAGTTCGATTTTCCTGGCTCCCTGCAGCAGCAAACCTCAGCAAAGGTTCTGCAGTGAGCAGCCTCCAGCCATCCCTGCCTGTGACTGGAAAGGCAGCAGCCCTACGGTGCGGCTGAGCATGTAATGGGCTCAAGTTACAGGAGATTAGCAGGATTTCCCCTGTAACTGCTGCTCCCATCTGCCGGGGAGCAGACATTGGAGCTGACAGCAGCAAGACAACCTCGCCTGTTGCTTCCCTGACCCTGCGGATGTGCAGGAGACAGCCCCGAGTGCACCACAGAGGGGCTGGGAGAGGTGGGTGCAGCACAATCGGAAACTCATTCGGGTTGGAAAAGCCCCTTGGGACCACCCAGCCCACCCATCAGCCCTGCTCTGTGCAGTTCACCCCTAACCCATGGCCCTCAGACCCACAGCCAAACACCCCCAGGGACCCCTGGGCACTCAACCCCCTCCC
>JANHGL010023257.1:0-25466 GCA_024611195.1 Ceyx melanurus | reverse complement strand
GTGAGCGGGGACTCCGGTTCCCTCCCCGCCAGCCGGAGCAGCTCCCGCCTCGACAGCCTGAGTGCCCCCGGGCTGCCCGGGGCGGGGAGCGGGTCAGGCTGCTGAGGCGGGAGCCGTGAGGGGTCCGGGGCAAATGACTAATCAGTTCTCGGCGGTGGAGGTGACCGGCGGCGTGTTCGCGGTGACAGCGGGAGGAGGCGTTCGAGGAGGCGGCTGGACCGCGCCGAGCCGAGCGGCTCTGGGTGTAGCCGGCTGCGCTGGAGGGGAGGAGGAGGTTCCCAGGAGCCTCGTCCCAAAGCGGTCGCCGTCTGGAAAAAGTAACTTTTCGGTCCTTTTTTTGGTGTGTGTAGGAAGGCCGAGGGTTGCGGGGTCTCCGTGCTTCCCGGCAGTACAGCGTGGGGCTAATCCCTCTGCAGCAGGGCTAAAGCTTGCCAAGGTTTAAATGGCTTTCTTGTGGAGAGGAAGGAGAGCCCTCGGCAGAGATTAAAGCCAAAGGAGAGCCACGCCGGGGGGGTTTGGATCGGTGGGGATTAATAGCGCTAATTACGCAGAGACAGAAGGTAGAAAGCGCTTTGCTGCTGCTCTTAGGTCTGAAAACCTCAGTGCTGGGAGAGGGAGATGCGGTGGATGGGAGTGACCTGATACGCTACCGGTATCCCAAGCAAGATAAACTCGGGTACTTCTTGCATGAATTGTGCTGGCGACCTGCACTCAGGTGAACTGTGAATAATTCCGCTTGGAAATCGCAGGAGGAGTTGGTTTATGCTTCGGCAAAACCAGCGGTAACTCGCTGCCCTTGGTTTCTTCTTTACAGTGGTTGGGTCTGGTTGTGAGTGTGATCTTTACCATCCAGCTTGCCCCCTTTTCTAATGGGATGTGCCGAGAATACAGACCAGTTTTGTCGCAGTTGCTGGATGTAGTGATGTATTAGGAAGGTCTCTCGTGGCTGTGTCCTGCCTTTTGTCTGCACCCGGATTGCTGCCACTCCAGCACTCTTACCTATCTTCAGCCTACATGTGGCCGACTCTGAAGTTGTCAGTACTGATGATGTTTTACTGAGTTTGACCCCTCAGTCTGGAGTGAAAGTGGAGTAGCTGTGGGATAGATATCGATGGCTGGGTTTTCCTTCTGTCAGCTGAGCAGTGGAAATTCAGGATTTGTGGAGGGGTTTGTATGCCAGGTACTGCAACACTTGTCCTAATGAAAATAGGAATGACAAGCTTGTTTTGATTCATTTTGTTACAGCCGCAAACCTCGGGTGGTCTTCTATTTACTCTGTAAAAAGAAGACACTGAAGTGTGAAAAAGTGTCACTGCAATTACAAAAAAAAGTCAAACCTTAACTTACACAAGACATTTGGATGACTCAAAATGCCTCCTTTACGCTGTTGTGTTTACTTTGTGTGAATTCTGTTGTAAAGCAGAAAAGAAATGAGGCTTAGTTTAGCCAAACACTTGTTATGTTAAGCTACCAGCTTCCTTATCAAAAATATTCTGGCTGTATGAAAAAAATTGGCATTTGATCCATGCTTTTTTTACCCGGGGTGGGTGGATTGGTCCATGTGTGGAAAAAAGCCTTGCCTGTTTTCCCCATTGTAATGGGAATGGATCCTGAGTCATTTGTGTGTTACTCGCTTGTTCTCAGCTATTTCCTGATAGGGTTCTTGCCTGACCAAACCCAGTATTGTCCCACTGATGCTTTTAATGTTTTCTCCTTTAAAACTTTGTGCTATTTGTGTGAATCTGGAGGGAGGTGTGGGGGTTGTGGCAGGAAGGCAGAGCATGGATGTTTTGAAGGGAGAAGGGGTAGAAGGCCTGAGGGAGCCTTTCTTGTTCTGTCCAAGTTGTGACTGCTGTTAGCAACTGTGTCTGAATGGGAACATCCTTCTTGCTGTTGGAGGCAGAAACTGAGAACATTCTTCTGTAACATCACTTGCTCAGCCCTTTTTTCATTGAACACTTCAACTATTTGTATCCCTTGTGTGAGAAGGGAAGGGGTTCAGAAAAACCTGCAGAAGTGGTAGGAAAACAGGTCTCTTCCAGTAACCCATCAGTTTGTGAGGATGTTGATGCCTTTGGAGACTAAATTGTACTGCCCTTCTTGGTGTTGATGCTCCCTCCCAAGTGTCATTATTCCTTTGGTAAGGGGCTGGTTTCCAGTCAGGGCTTTTGCACTACGCCTCATGTTCTTGGTTGTGCTTGCCTTTTCAGTGTTTTGGTGTGAGAAACAGGCTCTGTGTTTTAAGTCTGCATTACCAAGGAATTAACCTTCAAGTGTGAGCCTGTTAAATTGGGCAGCAGTAACAGTTGCTTCTGGTCTAGATCTCTACCCTTCAAGCTCATGTCGCATTTATCCGATAGCTGGTTTAGAGCAAGATCTGCTGCTTTCCCTTGCTGGTCCTCCCCTTCATTTGTGGTCCCTTGGAAAGTAGGGGAAGGGTAAGTTCTAATCACACCACAGGGCAGCAGCCCAAGTGTCTCTGAGCACCTCAAAGTGCTTAATATACCCCCCAAAAAATACGGAAGCTGGAGATTATAAACAACAAGTGAACTTATTATGGATTACCAACCAGTTATAGGCTTAATGTGGTCATGCAGCAAAACTTCTCTGGGTGCTGCCTTCTGTGCAGTCAAGTGCTTCCAAATCCGGTCAAGTCCTAGGGAAGAAAGCTGGAAAAAATGAGCTGCTGTCACATTGGTGCTTGGTTTAGCACCAAAATAAATCCAGTCTTTAATGTGGCTGGTTAGTATCTTTTACCCTTCTACTGAATGTAGCCTTAATCATGTTATTGGTGCAAGACTTCTGCTTCAGTGTATTCTCTCCGTTTAAAAGCCAAAACAACAAAAAAGACCATTTTGAGCTTTTTTTTTTTTTGCTGTACACAGGATATATTTTCAGTGCAGCTTTGACTACAGACCAGTGTCTCTTAATTGCTTTGCTCTCCAATAGCTGTCAGGGACCTATATTACCCTCTTCAGAAGAGATTCCCAACGTCTGTGTTACAAATAGCCTTGATCTGCTCTTGAAGTTCAAAGTAGCAACAAAGACAGGCATTGTCCTTCAGTTACGAAACTTGCTTTTATGAGAAGAAGTAAAACATATTAACGGTACTAGCAAACCTGACACAGTGGCAGCTATTTTTAATCTCCATGTCTGATTCTGTAACACATTTTTTCATAACAGAGGAGGATTGTGCACTGTAGTTGGGGTTGGTGTTTTTGGTTTTTTTTGTGAATTGTTATGTAAAAGGGGGAGAGAGACAATCTGTTTTGCCAAGAATTACCCGTTAAGCAGAAAACACAATTTGGGACTGCCTCAGTGGCATCAACTTTGTAGTTCAGCAGGTTAATAGATTGTGCTGATGGAAACTAAGAAAATTGCAAGTTTCACGTGGCTGTGATGGCAAAACACTTCTGTAAATGCATCTTAAGGTAGGGAAAGAAGCCCACCTCTGCAGAAATGAGCTGGAAAGCTTTGCATGGGCTACTTGAAAAGCCCTATAAAAAAGGACTCTAAGTGAAGGAAATGGGCAGGGTGGAGATCTATTTTTTTTCCCTTTGCAAGAAAGCTTCTATATTCATAAACTAATGACATTCCCTCTTGACTCTTAGTTGAATGTTTCTGAGCACAAGAAAAACTCTGCATCCTCAGAAGTGAAATGCTGCCTCTAAACTCTTTGATGAAGGTAATGTTCTGTTGAATGTGTATCAGAATTTTCCCTGTGTCAGAGGGCTGTGTTTTTCCAGGGTCAGTGTAAGCAACTCCTGCTTGAGCTGCAGTGCCCACTCCTTTCACAGGTGCTTGTGGTACCAGTAAAATGTCTTCTGTTGCCCTGTCCCTTGGAAAGAAGGGGCTGAAAATGATTGAAATCTATCCTTTTATCCCATATCTTCAGCTTTGAGGGCAGTTAGAAAGCACTGCTCAGGAAAATACAGATGGCAGAAGAGAGAAGTCAAGTCCTGCTCAGCACAGACAGGTTTGGAGCACTTGAGTGATCTGCAAGGCCAAGCAAGTGGCTACAGCAGGAAGCTGAGAATGTCCAATCCAATGTAACCCCCACACTTGGAGATTTGATTTTTTTAATGTCAGTTAATCCATTTTTAACACCACATGTGCATGCTGCCTTGCACAGTCCCTTCCTGACCAGGATGGGTAGCTGGAAAGTGTGTTAATTATTAGCACAGTAACTGTACAAATCCAGTCTTTTTGAGTGTCTACTAGACTGATTTTTAACCAACAGGGCAAGAGGGTTTCTTTAGATCTGTTTAGTATAGAAGTGTCATGCCTTTATTTTATTTATCAATAACTG
Organism: Ceyx melanurus; assembly: GCA_024611195.1. Taxonomy (NCBI): domain Eukaryota; kingdom Metazoa; phylum Chordata; class Aves; order Coraciiformes; family Alcedinidae; genus Ceyx; species Ceyx melanurus. The sequence goes on along the minus strand of JANHGL010023257.1, from coordinate 21,157 downwards.
CCAGGAGCTTAAAATAAAGCTGACAGGTTTTTCCATGTGTTTTAGAGATAGGATTTTGTTACATTATCCCTGCAGTGATTTTTTTAAGGCTAGAAGTCACACATCCTGCTGCCTTGTTGTCTCCCATTCTGCATTTATGGAAGTGTCTTTCAGAAATTTCCTCATAAGGCCTTGAAGACACTGTCCAGATCAAGATGCACTATGGTGGAATTAGGAGCAATATTGTTGTGCAGAGAAGTCCTGGCCTTGAGCTAGAGCAGCTAAGGGCTAGATGGGGAAAAAAAACCCCACAGTAATGTGCTAGGTCTGAGCCATAAAATCCAGTGTGCAGATTTCTCATCCATTAAGTTACATCTTGGTGCTTTTGAATGGGATTCTTTATAGAATGATAGAATATCTTGGGTTGGAAGGGAATCCTAAGGGTCATCAAATCCATTAATTGTAAGGAGTGCATCTTGTGGGAGCAGGGAGAAGTCATTGGCTGGTGCATTATATTTTGACCCAAGAAGAACACAGCTCTGCCTAGCAGACCTTTATACAAAACAAGTAACCAATGATTTTTATTCTAGGTCCTGAATATTTCTAGAGAAAGGAGGAACACAGGAGGTTCTTCAGCAGCTGTAACCATAAGGAATGCTTTCCTCCCTTCCCATTAACAATCTCCAGTGAAGAAAGTCTCCTGCTTTTCCAAGTCAGTCTTCCCCCTAGAAACTCTGCTGCAACCTCTCCCTTTTCACAGCTTGCAGGGTGTCTTTGACCTCACAACAGGTGTTTCCCTTGCATTACATTCCCCATGAATTCTTGGCTCCACAGGCCATTTTCCCTACTTTGAGGGAGCTGAAAATAACTCGGAACCAGTAAACCAGACCTGACTGGTCCCATTGGGCAGGAAATATTCACGTGTTCCTTATTTACTTCTATTTATAGGTGTAACATTACCTATGGGCCCCTCTTTGTTCTCCCCAGATAAATCTAGGCCTGTGAGCCACTTGCATTCAATTCACTGCTTGCTTGTGAGACTTTATTATTTCATACACTTAGCAGACATGAGCAGGAGCTCTGGTAAACCAGATGTTAGCTGGGAAAACAACTAGTATAACATAGTCTGTGGGTAAGAGTTATCTCCATTAAATATTAACTTGTAATATTCATTAGTATAGTAGTGGAAAGGTGCTGTTAGTTTGAAAGGTGAGTTGCCAGGGTTATCAACATTGTAGAAAAGGAGTCAGGGCTAGACAAGAGCAATTTAAACTTTTTAGGTGTTTTGTACCTTCATGTCTCTGGTTCTGAAGAGAGTTCATGACTCTGGTTCAGTTGCATTGCTGAGATTGTCCCTGTTAAGGCTTTTCTGATGTAATGGAAAACAGAGAGAAAAAATGACTGCAGAGCCTTTCTCCCTGAAGTGTCGTGGTATGGTTAATTATTGATTGTTTGGAGAAAATGCCAAATAAATCCTGCTTTTTTTGAAACCTGTGTTACTTTAGCAAGCCACAGAATGTGTCAGGCAGGCAGTTGCTTTCCTTCAGTCAGCACAATGCACGTGAACACTGGTTTGCTCTCAGGAGAGTTTTCTTCTTTTCAACAAGGGTTTTATTGATGGGCAAAAAGTGTACATCAGTCTTTAAAGTAAAATAAACTTAGAAAAAAGTTCATTAGAAAAAGAGTTGAGCATTCTGAAAGCATAGCAAGACTCCTTCCTTGCATCTCTCCCTGCTTTACCCTCTTCTGCTTTGTGGTAGCATCAGTATGCAGGAAGGCTGACAGGTTAACATGCTCATCTGACTGAAAGCTAATTTATTGTTTTTAACCTTTTTTTGCCCTCCTAAGGTTAGTTTTCAGCTAAATGAGCTCCTGCAGCCTGTTTGTGTAGCTAAGTGAATAATGTTAATAGCACCGTGGAGCTGGTGAGAACATAAAGCTCAGGGAACGTTCTTCTCTGTGGAAGCAAGGATTTAAATCAATTGAATGTAATCAAGTCGTAATGTGATTATTAGTGCTAATTACTCTGCAAATAATTAGCGATTTTCTGATGATGTATCCTTCTGCTTGAACTGCTTGGAAGAACTGCAGAAAGCCTGAAAACAGGAGATGCTGTGACTGGGCTGGTATCTTGGAGCAGGTAATGGCCTCAGAGCATCCTTGCAATTGCTGTTTTACTGCACTGCACTCAGTTTATGGCTGAGCTATAAATATCCTCCTAGAGATAGTTATTCACAACTCAGAATTGATCATTTGCTCTAAATCATGTCTCATCCACCTGAGAGAAGTGCTGGCTCTGTCACGGTGTGACTGGGAGGGTAGGTGGTGTTTTGGGTGGTCATGATTGAAGAGGGTCCTTGGGAGGCTTGGTTCACATGGGATGGTCCTCAGAGCTCTGCCATCTCTCACTGGCACTTTCCATCTGCTCCATCTACTGGATGTGGGCCCAGAGCAAATGTACTTGAAAGAGCAGAACTAATAAGAGCCTGCAAGTTTGAGATAGCTGTGAATACAAGTTACAACTTGGTGCTGCCAGATCTGCATATTCTGCAATCATTGCTGACCTATTAAACAACTTTAATGTGGCTTTCTGCTAGAGGAATACTACTGAAGTAATCTCATGCATCATTTTTAACCCATGTTTAGTCTTTTATAATCAGTGATAATGTTCTGAAACTTCCTTCCTAGGTTCAGTTTTCTAATGCCCTCCTTTTTTTTCCCACTCTTATTCTGCAATAATAATTAAAAAGACTGTGTCCTTTATTGTGCTAAGCTTTATAATGAATACAGTTATTTTAAATTTATTTTTTTCAATCCTGTTGTTAATGGTATAACAGTCTCCACTATTATTGTAGAGATTACTTCAGGAAGAGCTGCTGCTTCATGATTTTGTTCCAGCATTTCTAACAGTTGCACTCTTAAGAGCTTCCCTTCTCTTGAGACAGCAACTGATAATTTAAAATAATTTAATTTCGAAGTTTATATATATATACAATACTGAGTATAACTGTAAAAGGCTGAACAGCAGTACAATCATTTTAGCATTTGGAGGGGGGAAAAGATTGGCAGTTCTTTCTGAAGTTAGTTTGCTTTTATTTTGCCAGCCAAGAGAAACTGGTCAAGGGTGCAAGTTGTTCACTCAGTCCACAAAGCCGTGTTGCTGGCTGTGGAAAAAGAGCACTGAGGACAAACATCCAAAACAAAACCCAACAGAACAACCAGCATTTAGATACTCTGTTCAAGGCCTTGAAGAATGCCAGAAATTAAACTGGAATCAAGTCAGGAATGACTGTCATAGATCAAATTCCTTCTCTACTCTGAACACTCAAAGAGTAAATTCATTAAGCTAGAATGTAAGCATGCAGAAAATTGTTTTCAAATGATCCAGATCTGATAACTTGAGCTCTTCAGAGTATGTCTGCATGGATTTTTTTTTTTTTTATGCTTGTGTGTTGTTTTGTTTTAGTTTTCCCTGTTTAGTTTAGAAAGGTGTTCATGGAATATTTTTATCACCAGTCTTCAGTGACTGGGTCACTGCTATCCCTTCTCTACACTGAAATGGGTAAATAGCTGGAAGTTTTACCTGAGAAGTCTCTGGGTATTTCTATATAGAGCACAGAATTTGTGTGAAACAGGTTGCATAGAGGTGACCTTAAGACTGATTTTTTTTTTGTTTTAATGCTTCATTTTCAAGCCTCAGTTTTCCCTTCAGTCCAGAATTTCCTAATTCAGAGAACTTTTTTTTTTGTTTGGTTTTTTGGTTTTTTGGTTTTTTTTGTGTGGCTCTTTGTAAAGAGCAGGGAGTTGTTCAGGCAGGGCTTTGTTCCACATGGAGTATCTTAACAGGTTATGCAAAACTGGCTAGAGATGTTTATTTGGTGTGGGGTTTTTGTGTTTAACAAGGTGTTTGGTGTCTACATTGCCCATGGGCTCAGGTTACAGAGTAAGCCTGTGGTTTCACGTTTGTGTCCAGTGGGATGAATGACAAAGGGCTTTCTTTTCAGGTCACCTTCTCTCAGATGGTCTCCACATCTTGCTGGAGCTTCAGTCCATAACCTTCATGATTGTCATGTCTGATAAGGTGTCAGCTTGTGACTGCTTTCCATCACATTTCCAAATGGACCGAGCTTGTAGTGAGGGCTAAACTTGTATTAGACCAGCACATGTACTTGGGGAAGAAAGAATTAACTTCTGGGTGTCCTTGTATCTCTTGCCTGTTCACAGACTGTCTTGGACAAACCCATGTCAGCTGGAGAGATCTCACCTGCTGACTTAGCAGAGGCTGGGACCTTTTGCACATAGGCTGGTCAGCTCCTTAAGATACAGGTCTTGCCATTTAAAGTGATCTGAATCTGTTAAAGGAAGGAGATTAGAAATGGGAGTATTTGCTGGTTCTGCTCTAGGGTAGCCAGATCCTCAGATACTGCCAATCCCCTCCAATGTTGCCTAGCTTTTTGTTCCAGGAGCCAGCTGTTGTTGGGTCATTGCTCAGTTCTGGTCGGGCTGCGTGTGAGAACCTGCAGTGCTGATGTGTTTCTGGGTCTTGTCTCTGTGCCCTTCCTTCAGTTAGCTGAGTTTTGAGGTTTGGAAGAATGACTGGGAAGAGATGGCCAGAAGAGCAAAGGGGATGCTTCAACCTAATGCCTGGAGCTGGATTTAAGCTCAACTCTAGTCTTAATCTTGTAAGACAGGGGTTTTGGGATGCTCCTCTGCTGTCTGATTTTTTTTTTAGGCATTCAGGAATACTATTTCTTCTGGATGGGAACCAAACAGTTCTTATTGTGTCCTTTCCTCACTTGATTATTGTGGTGCTGTTGGTCATGAGCAATATTTTGAAACCTAACCTGAAACTTCAATGTTTTTTGGGATGTATTTATTAACATTTCTTCCTAGGCATATGTTAGGCTTTTACCACGTGGCCTGGCATGGCAGAGGTTTTGCTTTGAGTCAAAATGCTGAACGTGGTGCTTTGCATTCTTATAACCCCAGCATGTCTGCAACCAGGCTTTCCCTCCTGCCCCACCCTGCTGAATATGAAGGTACAGGACTGAGCTACTTGAGCTTGTTGGGGCTTGAGCTGGTGGAGAAAAGCACTGTGAAAACTCCCCTAGGAAAGGGGAGATGCTGGGTTTATGCTTCCAGTGCACACTTAGCTATGAGTTTATAGGCAATGTGGTGAGTTTACTTTTGAAAGGGCAGCCTTCTCTTTTCACACAGTACTGGAGGGTGATAGTTCTGATTTTTTATCTTTTATTTAAAGTGTTCCTAAGTGTTTTCCAGGCTTATTTCAGGCAGGACGTGCACAGTCCTCTGCTAAAAAGTAAGCAGCTGCTGTTATATGTGGTTCCCAAGTGGGCAAAATACGACATATCTGGACATATATTCACAGACTTGCCTTTCTCATTATTGTTAATAGAATTTTTGCTTTCATTTAAATCAAGTTCATCTGGGGCTTAGGTAGAATGAAAACTTGCTAGGTTTGTTGGATGGGAATATTTGACATTAGTCATCTTGTTAATGGAAAAATATTGTCTGCAGTTCATGAAAAACATGTGGTGTAATTATCCACTATCTTACAGGACAGAATCACTTACTGGTTTGTTTTTTTCAGTAGAAATACATATAGTGCTTCTAAATAAATATGTATTCTTGCTTAGTAGAACTATTAAATTCTCACAGTTAAACATTTTATTCTGAAACATGGGCTCTCTTTAAAATTTTCTAGTTGGCAAAAAGTTCTCAAAGAAGGAAGTAGCTTTATAATAAAGACAGGCTCATTTCAACATATTGGTTTTACTGGTTTAGGGTGTGTCAGCTATCCACAGTATTTCTGAGCCAAGCCAAAAAAGTAAAATAAAAGGGTGTTAAATATTTCTGTGGGCATCACAAATGAAGCTAACATGAAAGTTACTCAACTTCTGAGTGACAACTTCCTTGAAGGTTTTGATGTGTTTTAACAGATGCAATTCAAATTCACTCTTTTAACTTGATTTGATTTCCTGTGGAAAACCAACAAAAAACAACAACAAAAAAAACCCAAACCAACAAACAGTCTTGCAAGGACAAGCAGTAAAAAAATAATAATAAGGAAGGAATAATTTATTTTGGAAACAAACCAGAGAGTGCATGAGAGAGAACACCAGACTGATGGTCCCTGGTGTGAAGAACCACTGTTGCTGTTTGAGGAAGCAGTGAGAATTTGAGCAAAGAGGCAGCAAATATAGGAATAAAGATGGTTCTTATGCATGTAATGAAACTTTGCCAGCACATACATCATAATTTCCTACTTGGGTGTAGTAAAAGGATAATAATTATTTTCCATTAGCACTAAGGTTTTGATATAAATACTGCACGTGTAACATCACTGTTAGCAAGTGAATTGTAGGTGTCAAAACAACTGCACAAAGAACTTGGATCCAGGGAATTCCAGTACATACGTGGCTTGAAGGAGTAACTTGCTGGTCACCCAGATAGTGTCTGTGCCCTGACTCACCCCATGCCCACTGGGATAGTCACCTGCACCCTGCTGCCCGTGCTCCTGGCTGCTGGCACTACCCAGTTGCCTATGGCTGCCAACATCAGTACCTGCCCGTTAGTCCCTAGGGCAGTAGTTCTTCTCTCACAGGTTGTACATGATGTTTTCTTCTGCTCGTGGACTTGTCACGTGTTAATTGTGAGGTGTGGGTGTGGGTTGTTTGGGTCTGTGACTTCATGGACAAAGGGCCACATGAAGTCAAAACTCAGTGTATGCGAGTTGATGGTGTCCCAGGTCAGGCCAAAAGCTGCTACTGATCATTCCCAAGGGCTCAGATGGAGCAACACTGATGTCCTCTCAATGGTGAGGGCACCTGTCTCCTAGATCAGGGTGCTCTTTGTGAACCACACCCGAGTCAGAAAGAACCTCTGCTTTCTGGAGGGCTTGACTGGGTAGAAAAGGGAAGGTGACTGGGATGAAATGTGCATTTTTAGGCAAAATTGTGCCCTCTGCCTTTTCCTGTGAAGCTGGAGTTTAGTAAGTGCTCTGTGCATGCTGCCCTTCTGTTGATCAAGTGCTCTAGCAGCCAAACCAGACAGCTGTTAAATGAGCTATGAAAAAATACATGAGGCTTGGAGGAGGGGAGGTCAAAGGCTCTTGTAGTGGGGGAGGCAGACAAATCCACCCCGAGCCTTTTGTCCCCAGCCAAGTGACATGTGAAGGTGTGCTGGTGTGCTGCTTTTTCCATAGTCCTCTTAAGTCTCTGAGCCACTGTCATAAATATGAGACTTGTTAAAAACAGCACAATTTGTCAGTAGCTAGATGGAGGGGGCAGGGTGAACTTCACCCATTTGCTGACCAAACAATGAAGTGGATCTGGGCTGTGTTGGCTAAAATAAGAGGAATAATGCATCTTGTCTTGGGTATGTTTTGGATAAAAAATAATCACATCATTCTGAAAGGATATTGTCAAGATGAAGTTTCTCAGAGTCTATGGAAATGGATTGTGTCCTTTTGGTAATATATGCCCAATTGTGTGGACTTTTTACGTGGGAAAAAAAAAAACCCTGAGGCAGGACCAAACAATTGTGGGAGCAACTAATCCAGATTGGAGCTGTGTTCCCACTGAAAGTACTGATGTGGCTCCTTGCAGGAACCATCCCTGTGGCTTGCTTCCCTAAAATCCCTGGAGACAAGCACTTTGGGTGGAGTGCACAGGACATGAGGTAAAAACACTGTGAGATAAACCTGTCCAAAAAGGAGTCTAATCTCCGAGGAAGACAATGGTTATCGTGTGGCCATGGGCTACTCATTAACCAGGGTTCCTAAAACAAATATTATGTTAGAGTGGCAGCCAGCTACTGACATGACTCTTATTTACATGTTAATCTCATTTTGGATTAGCTGCTTTGCATGAGTTTTTTGGAATTTAGGAGTAAAATGACAATGTGGGAACTGCAGCAGGCTCTGGGCCTCCAAAGGAAGAATGAATTCTCCAATATGCTCTGGTTACAAAATCAAATCCAGAAGAACTTCAGATTAACTGGATTTCAGTAAAGAATTATTCTGCTTCATCATGTGGAAAAGCAACAGCAAGTTCAAAAATAGGGGGGGAGAATAAAGCAAAAATGGGTTTAAAGACAACTGACTTGCCAGCATAATTTGACAATAAAGAATAGTTTTGGAGTCTTGCATAACAATAGACAATTTGAATACTAATAAATAGGAAGAATTTTTGTATATGGCCCATAGTTGATCTATGGTGTTTAACTGGTATGATTCACTAAGGTAAAGAATCCAGTTCTGTAAAGATTAACTACATTAGCAAGACGACTAACTGGGATAATACTGGTTTCCAGTCCAGGTATGGAAGTGAAGTGGGCAGAGCCAGGAAGAACTTTTTCTTGGTCTGTGGTATTGGGCAGTTTAGCTGCATTTTCAGAGATTTATGGAGCATTGACCATTGTCAGAAAGGGAGTTTGGGGCTTGGTAGGCTGGTGATCTGTGTTATGCATGGTCCTGTGATGTGGGGGGTAGATGCCCAGAATGTATTTCCCTAACAGCACAGTAAACCTTAATCTGTTTGCAAATACCTCCCCTGTCAAGGTATGTGAAATTGAAGTGCTTCATAAAGATCTGGCTGATGTAGAAGAACAAAAATAGAACTCCCTTCAAAAATAACCTTTGTAACACTCATGTGCAATGTCTGTTTCTTCTGACAAAAGCCCTTAATGTACTAGTCGGTGATTCGATGTGAGGTTTGGAAAACTTTATCAAGAGCTAATGGAAACTTTTCCTTGTGATTTTTAAGCCTGGACTGTTTGTGCAGTTGATCTTCCATGATGTGCTTTACAGAAAGATTAAGATTTGCTATCCCTTCCTCCTTGCTTGGGACTTTTTGGACTAAGGTCAACATTTTCAGGTTTATTAATCACATAGTCAGTTGTCCTGGTAGTGTATTTCAGTCTTGTGCTTACTCAGAGGCCCTGAATTACATCATCAGGTTCCTAAGAATGACAAAGTCAATCTTTCTTTCCCTTGTATTTACTGTTCCCTATTGTTGAAATGTCACCTTTGGGACTGTGACTGTCCTTAAGACAGATGTTAATCCTTGTAGTGGCTGTTAATGATCTGGAAAATGCAGTGAGAATGAGGGGAAAAAAATGAAACTGGATCCTGTGGGAGAAGATTTGAATTTCCATGGAATTAGAATGATCCCAGGGTGTTAATATGAATCATGGTGGTGCTTTTCCTTTGTTACTAGTTTTCTAGAGGTGAAAATACACCAGTTGTTTTTTTCCTTCTCTCTCTGGAAAGAATTAAGGTGGTGTCTATTTTAACAACTGTAAAGTTGCAAAGAGGATCACTCCTATTATTGTATTGTTGTCTTATTGATCCACTGCTGCTTTCCTAATCTTGCTTGGCTTTTTTTATTATAGCTCTTTCTCAAAAGCATATTTGCTTGGATCAGGGCTGTGTTTTCAGAGATGCCAGATGGTAAGTTGGCCTTGGTTGCCTTGACTCTGCTGTGCCTCCTGAACTTCAATCTTGCATACTCCTTGTGGCTATTCTGAGCAGAAGCTTCTGAAGTTTTAATGAACTTTTGTCACAATCTGAAGGGTTGGTTTCAGTCTAGGGTAATTTTTTGTGGTGGCTTAATTTATTAATAAAGCTAAATCCAATGTGATGTTAGTGTTTAACTGCAGTCTTCAAGCTATAATCCTTCAGTAGGAATCATCTTAGCAGCTGGAAATAGAAAACAGAAAAGATGACAGATTGAAGGTGCTTTCTCTAAATGCAGTTGCCTCTTAAAATTATGTAAATTATGTGCATTTTCTCTCCCCTAAGATGCTGACAGGGAGGATCCTTGGAAGAAAAGGATTACTATTTTCCCCCCTCACATTAGGCAAATGTTTTACTTGTTGTTGGTTTTGGTTTTGTTGGGTTTTCTTTTTGTTTGTTTGGGTTTTTTTTGCATATGCATAAAGAGAGATCTCACCATGTGATCTAAACTTACTTTGTTCTTTTAAAATATTATTGTTAGCAACATGGTAATTTAAATAAAATAAAACTACGATTATTATGTAGTATAAATACAGAAGAAAAGTCTTGAGCAGGAGGCATCTAAATAGTATCCAAGTATGTAGATATATAAAACACAATTTTGTTGTGTTCTGTGAGGAGTAAAATAAAACCAAGCCAGCTCAAAGAGCTGATCAGTTGAACACTACCTCTGATTTGTTGATTTATTCTCAGCATGAGAACTTGACTTGTTCAGGTATTCCATTCTTCAGAATCTCTGGGAGAAGAGGAGGTGCTTTGTCATCTAAAGGATGAGCTTCTCATCTGCCCTGGGAGCAAAGGAGGCTGTAGCAGCTCTTGGGGGGCCTTCACTAGGAAAAGTTGTACAGAAGTGCTGTGTCTCCATCCTTCTTCCTCTAGAAGGTGTGCCGTGGATCAAAACAAGTCAGTGGAGAAATTGATGATAAATTCTTTGGGTATTTTTGAAAACAATTAACATAGGGGAGTGGAAGGGAAGCAAAGGAAAGTAAAAATACAGCACCTGCTTCCTCAGCTGCACCATGGCAGTGACACATTGGCGTCCTCCAGGGTGGACTTCAGTCTGATATGTCCTGTCTGGATTTTTTAGCCTGGCTGGGTCAAAGCAGGAGATTCTCTTTTATGTAGGAGAAAATTACTGCTTTCTAGCGCTCCAGTTTCTCCTTCCAGTAAGTTTACTGAGGACAGCATTTTCCTTGCTACACCTTGCAATATTAAAAAGCAGAGCTGATGCATGGGTGAAACAGGAATGCTTCTAAGACTGAGCATCTAAAAAAGTCATGACACTGCTGTTTTATGTGAACCATGTTTGGGTGCAGCTATGAATGTTCCAAGTGTTCTGGGAGCTGCAGTAAATACATTTGTGTTCAAAAATTGGAATGATTGTCAGTATGCCACTGTAGCCTCTACTGTACCTACGGGGGAGATATTTTTACCCAGCACCTGACAAGTGAATACCCATTTCTTTCACGTGTGTCACTGTCATAGCTTCTTTGTCATAGCTTGATATTGTGAGAACAAAAGAAAGCGAGGGACCCTAGTGAGAATGTTAGAGAGGGATTAACAGAGCCTTGTAGCTATGGAGTTAAGCTGGGCTGGTGTTTTCACTGCCAGTGACATCTTGATTTATGCATACTGGGGATGTTTTTAAACACAGAAGCCATAGGAAATAAGACAGTTTGCTTCTAGCTGGTGTTTCCTGCAGGGCTTCTTGGCTTTGCCTTCTGGTCAGACAGCAGCATTCAGAGCGTAATCTTGTTGTTCTGTCCTCTTCTTGCTGTTTATTTGTTTGGCTGGTTATGTAAAGCTACAGGCTTGAATCTATTCTCTCCCTTTGCCCAAATCTCCCTTGAAGATGGGAGTTGGGAATGTGCATGCTAAAAAAAAAAAAAAAGAAATATTTCTCACGCACATCCTGTTTTCAGATTGTGTTATTTCCTTCAGCCTTGAGCCTCTACTGAGAATGTGGCTTGATGAAGGATGTTGTCTTGTGGCTGCATCTGACAACACCGGGCAATGCCACGGGTACAAATGCACGTGCTCGTAAATGATGCAAGAGTTGAGCAGCCAGCAGGGTTCTTTTAACTAATGGGTGGATTCATATCTTTTTTCAGAAGTATTTTGTGGTCGTACAGATAGCCAAGTAGTCAAAATTGTGGTTCAAGTTGGTTTTTTTTCTATCAGGGTGTGAAGTCTGGTAGCAGTTTTTATATTCATGCTGTCACTGTGGAACAGCGTAACCACAGCTGAGCTCACACAGATACTGAAAGCAACAGCCTGACACACAAACCCAAACTTCTCCCTTCCCACTGCTTGATTTCCAAGGTGCAGATTGCTGAGGTAAGCAAGCTTGCAAAGCTGAGATGGGTTCACCCCCATGAGCATTAACTGCCATGAAAACCAGTGCTGCTGAGGGGCCCGTGGCTGGTCACTTCCAACAAGGTGATATCATTTGCAAGTCTAATGGTGCAACAGCCCATTCCTGCCTCTGAAATTCTTCTGAGGATTTCAGCATATGCTCACAAGAAATATAGTCATGTGCTTTTGCTTAGGCCTTTAGTACAAAAGCAGAATGATTAATGCAAATTAAGTTAAAAAGGAGGAGCTTTTAGAATGTACAGAAGGAGTTGGACTGGGAAGATGACTGGTATTACCCTCTAGCTCTGGCTCTAGTCCTTGCTATTAAATTAGTAACACAAGGTACTGATCAGGATCTTCCTAATCAATGGAAGAATATTGCTTCTGTAAAACATCCACTTAGCCTCCTGTAGTTACCGTGTTGATAAAAAGTAAAATACACCTTCATCTGTGTACAAAAGCATATCAGAGGAGAAGCTTTCCTGGTCCTTTAAGTGCTCAAAACCAGTAAGACTATTTGCTACAGAGAATTTAACTATATTACTGCAGTATGAATTTCACCACTCAGCTCTTCCATGGTGCTTCTGTCACTTGTTTTTAATTCTGTACTTAGAATTTGTACTGTACCACCTAGAAATTGTGGTATCTCTTGGTTTTCAGCTATGCTTAAGTTCCAATAGTATTTTTATTTCAGCAGTGCTTGAGGCTGGACATACTGAATGAAACAGCAAATTTAGACTGTGTAGGTTTTTTCATTTTCTTAATAATTTTCCTATTAGAATTTTCCTCTCAATTGAGAGTGTTTAGCATCATTATACAGGAGAAATGGTGCTAATATTTGTTTTGTCGTGTAACGAATAAATCTGGTTTGGAAAGTTCCTCTCCCTAATTCCTATCTTTAAAGTCTTTGTTATGATTCTAATTAGTAGGTATTAGCATATGTATCAAAACGCAGAATGTGCAAGTACTCTTTGGAAAACGAAATGCTAGGTTTAGCTCATCATTTAGTATAATTTGGATTTATTTTGAAGCAAAACATTAGCACGCTGCAATACGAAAGCTATAAAATCGTGGCATCAAATCAACATCAATAAAAAGCTGTCTCATACGTGGTTTTTCCTCTCCTAGTACCCCTGCAGCTGGGAAAAAAAAATAAAATAAACCCAATATAATAAATATGCTGTTGCTCTTCATATTGCTGTCTAAAGACTAGGGAAGGTAAATGTGGAATTATCAATGTCGACTTGAAAATGTCAAAACTTTAAAATACTTTTATGGTGTTGAGGAGGAGGAAATGGGGTGGATCACTTGTAGGAGATTCCTCTTCTTAAGGCAGGTCAAACATTTGTTTTGCGAGTCACAGTACTGTGCCAACCAGTATAAAAGTTGGTACCACCGTGTCTGTGACAGTTGCGAGGCTGGGAGAGCAGGATGAGCCCCAGTGAGCACTGGCTGCAGCAGGAGCTGTGCCCAGTCACTTCTTCTGGGGTCCTGCTGTTGATGAAAACTCCTGCTAAAGAGACTTTTGAATGTGGATAGACTTTGCAGAGGTATCTCGTCTTTGGCACCTTGTTCTGCTCACTACAGCTCTTGATTTATTATTTTCTTTTAATTTCCCAATACACTTTCCAGAAGAGGATTCTAACAACAACTGAAGGATGTGGAAGGGCAACGTTGAAATGTTTTCTGTGCAACTGACCTTTACTAACAGGGCTTTATAAAAAGCACCACAGTATCCTATAAGACAAGTCTCAGTGTCACACAAAAGCTGAGCATTTTATGCTGTGGCCTCCTGAGCACTTTGAGCCCATGGGGCTGCCTTGAGAGGCCCTCTCTTCTCACCATTCCAGCTGTTCAATCTCCTCTCTTTTCCAGCTCAAGTGCTTGAGGGATCTCAGAAGGATTCTGCTAAGTGATGCAGCGGAAAGAAGACAGTTTCTGTCCTGTAAAACAGGCTAAAATAATCCATTTTCAGTTAAGTGATGTGTCCTCTGGTGTAATCACCTCACATTTCTAGAAAGCTGTTCCCCTTGTTTGCTACAACTGTGGATCCAGAGATGGCACTAGGACAGAAGATGCTTCTGTTTGGAGGAAGAAAAGTAAGTTCAAATGTGCTGAGGAAGTGTATTCAGTCAGGGTGGCAAAATCAGGTCAGCGGGGCTAGGGCAGTTATGGACAGAGTTGCACATCACCACACCAGGTATCCTGTTTGGTTACTGCAGATCTATCTTGAGGGTTTGTGGTGTGTGAGGGGTGAATTTTTCAGGGGAAATACCAATGAGGTTGATACATTTTACCAGATGCTTTAGCACACTCTCCGCAAAGGTAGTTTTTAGCTGAGAATTAGCTTTTCTAACCTGATTATCACTGTTGGAAGAATAGCTTGTACATCAGCTTATTTTCTGCTAAAATTAGATGAGCTCTCTTTTATATTCAAGTTGCTTTGCTACGGCAAAGTGAATGCAAATCAGACTCATTTCATATAGTTTCTTTTGTGTTCTGCCACCCTCTATGATAATAGCCAGTAAAAAGTTCAACTCTGAGTTGTCTCTTTTGCTGGTTTTTATTTCTTTTTTTTTCTCTGCTGCCGTGTATCCTGGGGACAGGAATGGATTCCCTTCCCTGGTAGTGAGATGTAATCTTTTGGCAAAGGACTGGCTTTGATAAAGCACATTGCCCTTTGCTGGGTGCAGCTGTTAGGCATGAAATCCTGTTTATTGAATATGTGATTATAAAAGAATAATGATACATGTCCTCTCTCTGTCGTCGTGCTGCAGATGGCAAACTGGTGCTGGCCAGGAGACCAAAGCAAAGTTGGGCAGTAGAATGTGTTTCACATACTGTCTTATTGCCACATGCTCCCAGACAGATGTTTAGTGGTGTGAAAATCCAGCACGTCACTTATGAAACACAGATGCACTTGAATGTGAAATGACATGAAGTCCTCAACAAGAATCAATTATAACAGAACGCTCTTAACTCTTTTTCTCTGCAAGTTGCACGTTCCTTCGTGTGTGACTCGCTGCAGATGGCTGGGTTTTGCTCCACCTGAAGTCCCGTGGCTGCTCTGTGGGATGACTCGGTGATGCCCTTCACTCTTAATTTCTGATTTTGTGCACTTTTTGGGGGTTTTTTTCCAAGTGTATCTGTGCTTCCAGGATGCCAGGGGCAGTGTCGATACCCCAGTGACAGGGCCAGGAGCTCCGCGCTAGGCTGCGGCGCTTTAGAGGTCTCCGGCGTATTGTGATCCGCAGCCGTGCGGCTTTATCGGGAGCAGCTGGTTTTGTGCTGTGGACAGATCCATCTGGGGCCAAGGGGGGGAAGAGCGAGTGCTGCTGGCTTTTTAGAGATTAGCTGGTGACAGTTTTGCTTGGGAAGTGGACCAAGTTTTAGCAGAGCTACCGTAACGGAGATAGGAGGGGAAAATGGACAGCGGGGTGGGGGGGGGGAAAAGCCCAACAATAAACTACAAGCTCTATTAATCTTTTTGTGTCAGGAGAAGCCTTCAGGATTTGGTTATCTGCCCGTGGCTCTAATTGCAGCCTTGATTAGAGGAGTGCCCAACATTTCCTACTTCAGTAAAGATCTGGTGGAGCTTTTAGAGCTGACATTTGGACATAGGAGGCCGAGCTGAGGCGTCGGAGCAGCTGTGTCCTTGTGCTGGGAGAGGGAGGCTGGGGGTTTATTGGATTACCTCTTGTCAGCTCATGGCAATGCACACGCTGCTGAAATCCCTTGGGGCAGGCAGGGAGGGAGGGTCGAAGAAGGGATGGCTTATTTTAGGTGAAGTGATTTAAACAGTGGTCCAGTTTCTCCCACCTTTTTCCGCTGAGAAATGTGGGAACCCTTCACAAAAGGGTAATGTTTGGACTTTGAAATGTTCATGGCTGGTGTTGGGGTGTCTGATGAGCAGGTAGGAGCTGGGCAGGGGCCTGCACACTGCACCTTCTGGGTAACTTCAGGAGGTAGTGAGTCCTTTTAATGCTGGTCCTGCTCTCCTGCATCTCCTCTCTTTCCTAATCTTCTGTGGTCATTCAGCTTAGTGATTCCATTTGTATGAAGAAACTGAAATCTCTCCATAGTGGAAGAGCAGTGAAAGATTTCTGGGTTTAATTCTTCACTGTTGGAACCTCATGTGTTTGAAGAAAGCCGTATGGGTTTTGTGGGATCTTCAGCACTCTTCTAAGCTATTGTTGTTACTATGCTTGGGTCTTCCATCAGTTGCTTAACACACGAAGCAAGCAGTTTGATTTTCAACTGAGCAGAAGGGATGTGACAATAATGCCTTTCAAACAAGTACCATATTTTGGTTAATTATCTTTATTTTGGAAGGAACAGCCTTGCTTCTGCACGTTAGAGTGTAGTTCTGTACTGTCTATTGCTGTGCTTGGAGAACTTCTAGTTACTGTGCAGGAATGGGATCCTGGAAGCTGTCCTGTCTTCTGCACCTTAGAGCTGCTGTTACAGCTCTGGCTGATCTGAGAAGTGGGAGAATGATTGATCTTGGCACCATAAATTAGACACAAGATTCAAGTTGGCAATACAGGCTCTTCAGAGGAAAACATGCAATGTTTGAATTGCATGGTAGAGGTAGAACAATGTAAACGAGTGAGAACTTGTCCTGTGCATCTGCTCTCTATGGCTGGGACAGTCAGCTTGGCGTCCAGAGTTTTACAAGTGATACAGCTGCAGTTTGTTCATCTTTTAAGCATAATGGGTGCTTGCTTAAATCCTTTTCAGTAGCACTTTTCACTCCCTCCGAGCACAGGCATAAAAAATGCTGATTTAGGCTGTGGTGCCACTGAGGAAAAGGAGGCTGGGCCTTTCCCGAGGCAGTTCTGCCACTGGCAGAATATTGCTGCTTGGTTAGTTTGTCATCTTTAGGAGACCACGAGATGCTGCACCAGCAAGTTGTGTCTGTGTTCAGTGAGTGGGGGACAAGAACTTTGTGGGATGAGGGAGAGAGTTAATGGGGTGCAAAGAGATGCCTTTTATTAGTCATAATAACAAACTGTTGAGCATTTGTTGTAAATGGTGATTAATAAATCAGCTATGACTGACTAATCCCAGATACAAGCACAACACTAAAGTTCTGGGAGCTGTTTATGGAAGATTGCTAAATGAAGAGGCTGACAGCACTTGGGTGATTCTTTCTTTTAGTGTAAAAGGTCACTGAAAAATTTGGAAGCGGTGTTTTGCACGAATGATCTGTGTGGATTTGAGCACTTGAGAGATGTATTATACCCAGTTCTCACCTGTTTCCTAAAGTCAAAGCTTATAAAGCCCCAGAGTTTAGTTATAAACTTACAGGTTGTTGTTTTCCCTCCTCGTTGCGGCGTGTTCCACTCGGTGTAATTGGGAACATTTTACAATGGTAATGAACTTGGCAAGAGAAGAGCCTTTTTCCTGCTGCCAGAGTAAAGCAAATAAACAAATAAGGCAAACAAAAGAGGATGGCTCGCTGTCCCCTCGGCGGGTTGCAGGAGCGGCTGGCACCGCTGGCCATGCTGGCAGAGGGGTGGAATGTCCTGCTGAGCATTCCACGCAGATGGCCTGGCCTCTGGCCACCCCGGCCGAGCAGAAAACACCACTCTCAGCCATGCCACTTGTGATTTAATTGGAACCCAAGCTAACTTTACAAAGTGGTGCATCATCAATTAAAGCTGGGTGGTTTTTTTCCTGTGTTTCCCCAAATTACACAACTGTTTTGGTTGCTCAGGAGAAGTGGAATTCTTTCAGCAGACAAACACTGGTGGATGTCATCAGGTTCCTTTTGGGGACACCTTGCCACTAACGGTCCCAGTATCCCCCTCTGAAGAGAGCACTGGAGTCACCTGAATAATTTTCTGTAGCTGCTGCTTCTGGTTCTCAGGAAAACAACTGGCCTTCTGCTTTCAAGACTGGTGAAATCATTTTTCCTGTGTAGCAAATACCAGTGCTGTTGGTTGGGAGTGTTTGGGGCAGCTCATTGTACTTCCAGAGTGATTTCTGTATTTGAGATCAATATGACTAAACCCAGAGTACACCGTGTAGTACTCACTGAGAAACCTGCTGCACTTGCAAACTGATCTGGGATCTGGGTATTTGAAGTATTGAGTGCAGAAGAAACGTGCTGGTTCTTTCAAGACCGAGTTATCCCACGAAGTTATCTTGCATTTTGCTGTCTGCAGAGCTGATGACAGTGGCATCTTCCCATTAAACCTCATCTGCAGGTAGCATGAGAGAGGAGTGGAGCTCTTGTCCTGTAGCTTACACAGCCCAAATTTGGTTCAAGGAAGCAAAACCCCGTAACCTTAATTGAAGGATGCAGTAATGATGCTCGGTCATTAACAGCAGGCACAATCTGCCACCATGAAGGAAGTAGAACACCCTGTCTTTAATTGAAGGATGTGCTAATGATGCTTTGTAGCCGTTCAGTAGGCAAAAAGCTGTGATGAGTGTCACGTATTGGTTTAGAAGCTGGAGGAGGAGTAGCTAATGTTTGTGGGATGAAGTAATTTTCGGAAGAACACGGAAAATTACTTGCGATTCTTCAGTGCAGTCTCCACACTGGGAAATGCAGGCTGGTAGTTCAGTGCTTGGTGAGTGGCAAGAAACAAGGGATGGGAGTACAAAAGCTGGGGAATGGCTTTCACTAATAGCTGGGATGACAGAGCTGTTTGGAAGATTTAAGTTCGAGTGATCTTTTTCCAGGAAAATATTTCAAGAATGTGATGCAAATCCATACATTAGAATAACAAAGCACAAGTGGGCTGTTGCTAGAGGCAAATGGCAGGTTCAGGCTACCTGGAAAGCCTCAGGGACAGCATCCAGTGTGTGGGGGGACGTCCCACCTGCCTGTCCCCAGTGCAGAGAGGAGGGTGGCACTCCCCAGTGTTCTTTGGCTTGCTGGTGCCTGATGAGCTGGTTCACGGGGACTGTGCAGCTGTGACAGAACATAACCGTAATCCGAAGGCATTTCCTTGTGATGCAAACAGCCAGCAACTGTTGGACAAGTGGAGCTGTTTTTTTTTTCTTGCCCTCCAAGAGCCTGATCCAAGTTTGAGTGCCAGAGAATGGAGCTGTTTGAAAACTTTGTGTTGCACTGGGGTGTTTTTCTGTGCAGGTGAGTGCCTGGTAGTTCCTGCTGCCTTATTTTCACACCGAAAATGAAAATGCAAAAGCAAAACAGAAAACAAGCTACAAAACCAGCCACACGTTGTAAGTTTTGGTGTGTTGCTTTTCCAGGATTTCTACTTCAACCTGCAGCTTTTAAAGTCTTGCTGGTAACTTTTTACAGACCTTCACAAGGCTGTTCTGTAGGTCAGTTTGCTTCACTTTTATCTACAAGTGGTTTCATTGTACCAGTTTCATGCTCATGTTGCCTGTAACTATTGTAGGCCTCTAATTTGCTAGGAAGTGGGACTTTTTTATGCAGTTTACTATTGCCTTCTGATACAAACAAGAGGACAGATTACTTACTTGCAATGTGAAATAAAGGTTTCCTTGGCCAGCTGATGAAAAAAATAGAAAGCTTTAAAATTTTTTAAATTATTTTATTTAATTTTTAATTTTTATTCCCTCCTGTCATTATATCTGTTGTTCTGAAATGTCCAAAGGCAATTACCAAAACCAAATCAATGCTGGATAAGTAGGAGAGAAATGTACTGCCTAAAGCTGCTTACACTGATATCACCTTCCTGCTAACTACAATTAGAGGAAAAAATTCTATTAGTCACTTGAAATGGGCAGCAATTCCTGTTTGAACAAGCCAGGGAGCTTTTCCCACTGTTCCTAGCACCCATTTTCCTGCTCTGTCAAGCTTAAGAGAGAAACCTGCAAGTACCCTGTGCATTGTGTTGTGAATTGCTGTTTCATCAGCCAGTGATCTTCACCAGGCTTTATAATTATGATGCTGTGAATAATGTTAACTATTAGGTTCTGTTCAGCTATTTTTCTTGACGATGGACCAGTTTATTTCATGCAGGAGGAACATCTGTGCACCTACCCACCAATGCCCTCCAGGTATCCTCAAGGAGGAGAGATGTTTGGGGTTGTGTTTCAGCTGCTTGTGTGACAGTTTAGCAGGTGGTAGCTGGTATTTTGCACCACAGGCAAATCTCTAAACTTTGTTTTTAAGGGTAAAAGAAATAAACACGCATCTCTAAATTACATGTTAAGGGCCAAGAGGTGTTTGTGCACATTGAGAGAACATTGGGTGCTCCAAAATACACTGTAGTTTTTAATTATCTCTTGCACAATAAAGTTGGTTGGTTCGTTTTCTTGACAAAACTAATGGTCTGAGTTCTTGAAGTAACTGTGCTGGTATAGCCTATGAAATCAGTGATACTGAGGATGATATTTTGAGCCAGTGTTTTCAATTCAGCTTGGCTTGTTTATACATTTAAAAAATCAAGAGCTGGCAGTAGAGCTGCTGCTGCATTTTGTTCCTAAGTTATCTGTAAAATGCTACCAGGGATTTCAGCTACATCTGGCACTGCAATAAGCAGAAGGAGTTCTGGCAGCATTTAACAGTTGAAAGCTCTGCAGAGTGTTTTGAGTCCTTCAGCTTTTCAGGGCAGGTAAATCTCTTCCTTGCACTACACTTTGCAGGGAGCCTCTGAGAGAGGCAGTGATGCAGCAGGTTTCTCCCAGGCATACTTGACCATCCTTCATGGTTTGGGGTTTTTTTTGCCTGGTATACCTCCAGGCTTGAGGCAGAGGGAAGGAAACATGAGACTCTTGAGTCCTGTGGCTTCAGCTTAGATTTCCATCTATGTTGTCCAGGCTTTAAGTTTCTTACTGTTGCTTTACTGGTAACAGGATAACTATGAAGACATTTTTCACTAATAATTTTTCCATAGGGGTCTGGGCCACACTTGTCTGATAAGGGGGGTAGAACAGCAAACACCCTATTTCAAATTAAATCACTTGTGGTTTGTTCTCTTAGGAAAACTTAGTACTCCAATTTTCATTATAAATTCTTCCACCTTCACTACCAACTTTAGCATCTATAATGTGTTGGCCTCTTAGATAATACACAATTTAAATGGATTGTGCTTTGAAATGGATTGTGCATGATGGAGGGTTTTCAAGGATGATTTTTCTCTGCTCTGGCCTGTGACAGCTTTTTTGTACAGAAGTACAAACACTTTTTTTCCCAGTCCCTGAGAAGGAAGCCCTTTAAAAATTCCAGTATCTAAAGAAGTTATTTGAATCACAGAATGTCAGGGGTTGGAAGGGTCCTAGAAGATCATCTAGTCCAACCCCCCTGCCTGAGCAGGATCACCTAGACCAAGTCACCCA